>JARHVA010004296.1:945000-1230000 GCA_037957365.1 Torreya grandis
AGCTTATAAAACATATTAGGAACATATCTTATAACCTCAAATCATCATATTCATCCCTAATCATCACTAACCTTGACAAAATATAAGATCAACCAAGCATATTTTAGGCATACTAGGATAAACACATTATTACTTATACTATCAAGGCACTTCATCCACTCACTTAGACACCTCCATAACATCACCATGATATCTTTGATATATCTGGAATAATATCCACCTTTTTCATTGATGTTAGCACCCATATTAAAACAATATATAACTCACCTTCCTTCTCTCTCTCTTCAAAGACTCTCACAATAGGAACTTCTCCCCCTTTGACACAATAAAAAAATGGGTACCAACAAATCCTAAGGATCTAAAAATACCATCAGTAGGAGAGGACCAACATATAAATATGATAAAAACTCCCCCTTGCCTTGAGCATACATTTTATTTGCCTTGAAAACTTCTTCTTACCACATGCCAATTCTCTCTTCAACCAAGCACTACAACCAATGACCAAAAAAAACATGAAAGTACCAAAATATGATGAAATAAATCAAGATACATCTAAAAGAGACTACCCCTAAGATTTTTTAGAAATTTATCCTCTTGAGTATCTTCATATCTCCATACACCATGAAGAACCACCATATAGGCTCACTATCATTCTCTCTCTAAAAACTTCCATGACTACTAACTTAGCATCTATACTAAAGCCTCTTTATTAACCTCTGGATTAAGTTCATGAACTTGTTATTCCCCTATAACTAAATACGTTTTATTGATTCATAGAGAAATAAATTATACCCAAGCTTTGTCTTAGATACTCAAATGTAGCTTTTAATAATTGTTTGGTCATAATATCTATAAGCTTCTCTTTTTTAGTCACATACTCCAAATTAACACTTTGATTAATCACTTTTTCTCTCAAGAAATGGTATCTAATAGGAATGTGCTTAGTTTTTGAGTTCATAAAATAATTCTTTAAGATACTAATTTCACTAGTATTGTCATAATAGATAGGACAAGGTCCATTTTGTCTTTCCTTAAAATCCTCTAGAGTTTGTTTTATCCACATGACTTGAGTGCAATAAGAAGTTGCTACTATATACTTAGCTTATGTAGTTGATAGAGACACTGAAGGTAGATTCTTTCTTATCTAAGACACCAAGAAATCCCTTATGAAGAAGGCCACACCACTTGTACTCCTATCATCCACACATCCTACCCAATCTACACCAGTATATGATTTCAAAGAGAATTCTTTACAGCTAGGATACCATAAACCATAATTTATGGTCCCTTTGAGATAACTCAAAATCCTTTTTATTGCTTTCAAGTGAGATTTTCTAGTGTTATCTTGAAACCTTACTACAAGACCCACTACTTACATTATATTAGGCCTTGAATCAATAGAGTACAAAAGACTTATAATCATAGATCTATACAAAGTTTGATAAATTTCTAGTGAGTCATCTAGTTTAATTAGCTTACATCTTGTGATTATTGGAGTACCTATTAGCTTACAGTCCATCATGTAAAAATTACTTAGCATATCCTTGATGTATTTAGCTTGTGAAATGAGTATCCCTGCATAAAAATGGTTAATCTATAATCCTAAGAAGAAATAAAGTTCTCCCAATATTAAAATTTCAAACTTAGTCTTCATAGTATCTAAAAAAAATTACTCATTTTATCATTTTCAGATCCATAAACTATGTCATCAAGATATACAACCACTTTTAATTGATGATTGACTTTTGTCTTAATGTACAAATTAGTATCAGCTACCCCCTTTTTGAAACCTTAAATCAAAAGATACTTATCTAAACCTACCATACCAAGCTCTAGGATCTTGTTTAAGACCATAAAGAGCCTTCTTTAGTTTACACATAAAATCTTGATTACTTGATGTGAATTATGCTTCATGTAACTCAATGTATACTTATTCTAAATTTCCACTCAAGAATAGATATTTCACATCCATTTGATGTACCTTAAAACCTTTGAAAATAACATATGCCAAAAAAAGTCTAATTACTTCCATTCTTTCCATAGGAGCAAAAGTCTCATCAAAATATATTCCTTCATTCTGAGCATATACTTTACACACCAATCTAGCCTTTCTCCTTGTGACTTCTCATTTCTCATTAATATTGTTTTTGAAAACCCACTTTGTACCTATCACCTTTTTATCTTTTGGCCAAAGAACTAAGTCCCATGTTTCATTTGTTTCTATTTCATCATTTTTTTATCCATTGCATCATTCTAACTTTCATATTTGATGTCCTCCATGAATGTTTTGGGTTCAATCATGGATAACAAAACTGAGTCTTGTTGATTTTTATTGACCAACATTCTCCTTCTAGTCTGCAACCTTACACCAACATTTCTAATACTTTGAGATATTTGATGATCTTTCTAATTTCTTCTATATGGAGGTTTAGAATATTGTCTTTCTTCCTCCTCTTCATATTCATCATTTATTTGAATGGATAACTCATCATTATTTGAAATAGAATTTTGAATTGAGTCACTTACCTTTAGTTTTGTCTCCTTAACTCTACCTGTCTCATCTACCCTTACATTTTAACTTTCAATAATATTGTGAAGTCTCTTGTTGAAGCACATATAGGTAGTATTGATAGAATAATAACCTAATAAATTACCCTCATAATACCTTGCATCAAATTTTCCAAGATTCTCTTCATCTCTTTTGATGAAGCACCTACTCCCAAACACTCTAAAATGTTTTACATTAGCCACTCTATTCTTTCATAACTCATAAGGAGACTTATCACCATTTATTATAAGTTGACACCTATTTAAGATGTAAATTAAAGTGTTCGATACCTATTCCCAATAACCATATGATAATTTATCATCTTGAATCATTTTTCTACTCATTTCTTGAATAATCATATTCTTCCTTCAACAACACCATTCTGTTGTGGTGTTCTAGAAATAGAATATTGTCTACTTGTCCCTTGTTCTTCATAGAAGTCATTGAATTATGAGACCAAAACTGACCTCCTCTATCTAATATCACACACTTGATCTCTAAACCTTTCTCATTTTCCACAAGAGTTTTAAATGATATAAATCTTGTAAAAGCTGTTGATTTTTCTTTAAGAAAGAATATCCAAGTCATCCTAGTAAAATAATCAATGAGAAGCATGAATTAGATATACTTTGAGTTCTCATAGGTTCACATAGATCAGTGTGCACCAAATTTAATGGCACTATAGTGAATAATTCTTTAGACTTGTAACTTTGCTTGGTTTGCTTCCCATGAAGACTTAACTTGCATAGAGAATGAGGAATCTTAGAAATCTTAGGCATATGCCTTACCAATCCCTTTGAATTGATATTTACCATATTATTAAAATTTATATGTCAAATCCTTCTATGACAAAGCCAAATCTCCTCTAATTGAGTCATGAATCATTCCTCCTTCTTGGACTGATGAAACACATACATGTTGTTATCTATTTTACAAACATTTGTAACTAATTTCCCAGATTTTGCTTTTGTCACTTCACATACATCATCATGAAAAGTTACAACATTTCCTTGATTACACATCTATCTTACACTCAAAATATTATGTTTTAAACATTCTATATATAACACATTCTCATTTCTAGTAAAGAAATGTCCAAACTCATAGTACCTTTGCCAATAATGTTAATTGATTTATTGTCACCAATTCTCACTGAACCTAGGTTGGTCTTCTTGAGGGAAGTAAATTTGTTCTTGTATCTTGTCATATGATTTAAGAAACCATGATATATGAAACATCTCTTATTCCCATATTTTTTAGTATGTAAGGCTTCTTGAACAAACATTGACTTTTCCTTTGGTGGAGTGCTTGAATTTTGCTTTTTTCTTTTTTTTCTTTAGACTTGGTCTTCTTGAACCATTTGATGGTGTCAATGACTTGTATATCCTTTTTCTAAAAGGATATATTGAAATTATTGGATATGTGACCTTGTTTGTTATAATTGTATCAAATGGGATCTCTTTTTATCTATAGAGAGAGAGCACAATCCTTATATCTGTGACCAAATTGATTGCAGGAGAAGAAATACCCATTGAAGACATTATTCATGTTTGACCCTATTTTTTATTGATCAATGGATTTTCATTATTGATCCTTTTGTTGGGTATAAAATACTTTTTTTTCCTTGGATAAGAGCACATCTGAGTAATTCATGACTTTATTTTTACATTGTTCCATCCCGTGATTGAGACTTGTATTCACCATGGCCTATATATTCTTGATTGTTGCCTCTTGATCTTGTACTTACATATTCAAATCATCCATGCTTGTATTGATTTTTTATAAATCATATAATATTTTATCTTGAATATAATATATAATCTTTTTGTCATCCATTTACCTTGGTCACCTTCAAGTGGTTAAAATTGCAAGAAGGACATGCTCTGATACCAATTATTAGAGGTACAATCACTGTGAGGGCGTGAATCAATGAGCCTAGATAATTCAACTTCAATTTCAATCCTTTAAAACTCTTAATCAATTACCAAAAGCTTTTTATGGAGCATACATATCATTTATATAAATGAATAAGAGAGACAATGCAAGATCAAGCATATAACATATGACATATGTGGGAAACCATCTTGGGGGAGAAAATCCACTAGAACCTGTAATTGAACTATTTTTATATAATAATCAAAAATGATTTAGACCAATAAAAATTGATCAAGGAACTACCATCCCTTATTTTAATTACATTTCAATCCCATAAAGATCTACTACACTTATCTAGCCGAGTTGGAATAAAAACTAGACCTTTAGCAAGTTTTACCTTGCAAGGAGGTTGTAAACCCCTTAGATGTTGAGTAGAAAAAGCAATGACTATGAACATAAAATATCCTATAACATTTATTTATTTCCAATCTAATGAATATACAAATTATATCAGCTCTCCTTAACTTTGCACACTTAATGCATCTAAAGAAACCTTTTGTGTCAACCTAGACCTCTTCTCTCATCCTCAATCTACAAGAACACTATATTGATATCAAAAACATGACCTAAATGTCATACACACAAAAATAAATCTTATCTAGTCATATACCAATCAATTTTGATTTCTTTTGCTCCATAACTCTCACATACACACTCTTCCCTCAAGTCTAGAAATCATCACATTTGGTTTCAATATTTATAGAGCATTCATGATCATCACCATTTTGGTCAAAAAATAATAATGATTTAAACCTTAAGGCATATATCACATTTATATATGACTTAATACCATGCACATAGGCCATCCATAGCACCCATGGGTCACCCTTAAACAACTACATCTTTCAATTAGGCCATTATAGCCCTTATAGGTCTCATGGAGACCTATTCACCCATTTATAACTTCATCAAGAAAAAAAATAACATAGGACCATTTTAAAATTGGATAGGCCCACTCCAAATGACCCCTTAAACATTATCAAATGAAAATATTAATCTCTATTCACCTTTGATTATGATTAATCAACTCAAATAATGACCTTGTACATAGGAACACCATGATCAAACACATAATTATCCTTTCAAGAAATTTTAATTCTTAATATAGATTTATCATACCTAAAAAATCTATATAGATGATCTTCATGGAGTCTAAAACACTCTCCAATAGATAAGTCATCATGAAACATTAAACCAACATCAACACAAGCTCAATTATCCTTCTCAGGTCATTTACAATCCATGCATGAAAACACAATCAAATTTAAAACTTAATAACATTGATTATAAATAGTTTCATATCTTCAAATATATATTTTCCAATGCTCCTTTTAGTCCTCTATAAGTTTTATTTTTACACCATGAACTAATTTTGCATTTATAAAATGTTATAACCAAAATATAAAACACTAGTGTTTCCTTTGTAAAATTCAAATATTTGAATTCAAATGGTCATAGTTAAAATTTGGTCACAAAGTTATCATATTTTGTCCTCAATAATTATATATATATATATATATATATATATAATGTTTCAACAATCTTATTGTAAGTAACATATCTTTTACCTTTCATTGGTCATTGTTAGATCTTCATCTTGACTATTTGACTTAATGCACTCCATCGATCTCCTATACATAGCTCAGTCTTTAACCATGTTAAACATTGGACACCTTGAAATCATCTTTCTTAACATGCATCATTGATATAGATATATATATATATATATATATATATATATATATATATATATATATATATATATATATATGTATGTATGTATGTATGTCTGTGTCTATGTCTATGTGTGTATGAACATCCAATCAACATTATATCTTATAAGAATTTTAAAAATTAATTTTTATTGACATAAAACATCAAAAACTTACCCTCATCTTGGTGCATCCTAGTACCTTGTAATGAACACACTCCGTTGACCCTTTTATAAGGAACTTGATATTTACTCAATTTAAGCATCAAATAATTGAACCCATTTGACTTAATTTGCACCATATATCTATATTTATGAACTCATATGAATTTTTTTATCTCCATTTGGTCATGATCTTTAACATCATGTTAAAATGACTATGGGTACCATTGTTTATCTACCTAGAAGGCCAACTTTGGACCTCAATAACTTTTGTTGCCCGTAGATGCATGATCTAAACTTTTGACCATATGATATCCTAAAATAGGATAATATAACCATATATCAATTTTATCTTTAAACCTTTGTATTTTCAAGATAAAACTCCATTAATTTACTCACTTAACATTTTTTGCACAAAGCCAACTATGTCAAGAATTGCTTGGAAGGCCAATTTTGCACATGCATATATTTTGATGTGCTTCATCACATGACCTAAAATTTAGAAAATAGAAAATAGAAAAAAAATAAAAAAAATAATATGATAATTTTCTTTTGAGACCTTCACATGTGCAAACTATAACATCATCAAAATGCCTACTCAGCTTTTCTTTCCACATTGCAAATTTGGCTAAGTATGGGAAAATACTATCAAACTGCATGGGAGCCTAAATTTTCACTTACATATCTTATGTTGAACTTCATCACATGACCTCAAATTTATTTCATATAAACTATTTACAAATTTGATCACAACCAATGACCAACTCCCCTGACTCATCCACATGTGGCAATTATGATGTTGGCAAACTACCTACTCAGATTTTCTACCACTATACCCAAAATGTCTAGATGAAATCAGTGATCATCCAAATGAAATACAATAGTTAAAAAATTAATTAAAATGATATAAATAATCTTATGGAAATATTTCATTACCTAAAATCATCATAATCATCCATAATCATCCTTAACCATACTAAAATAGAAGATCAACCAAACATACTTCAAGCACATAACTCACTTTGTCATTATCACTTAGACTATCAATGCTCTTCATAGACTCATATGGACATATCCATGACATCATTGACAACTATCCAACAAGGTATTGTATATAAAAACTTGATTTACTATAGTGTCCCTATGAATTATATTTGTATCAATAGTTATTATCTCAAATGATTATTAATATGAAAAGTGTAATTGATCTAAATAAATGAAAAATATGTACAAATTTGTATGAATTACTGAGAGAAACTTTTACATAATTGATATAAGTATTAAATTTTGTTATAGACATGGTTATTTTTTCATTACATTCCTTAATTTTGAAAATCTCAAACACAAACATATAAAACCTATGAACAAACTAGTTTTTGTGTTCTTTTTATGTTCTTCCCACACTTATTCTCTCTTTTAGAATTATCCTCATGAGTTTAGTATATAAACTCAATCATGCATGATATGTCTAGTGAATTGAGTTTATCTTTATCATACCATAATAATCCAATTAGATTATCATGAAATAAAACACATCTATTCTATAAAAAAAGGAACTAAACTAAGGAAAATAAAATGTTGAAATTAGGAAAGACTAATCTATAAATCATAAAATTTCTTCCAAAAATTTGAAAATAGAGATGTGAAGAAGAATAAGTGCAAATGAACATATATTTATTAACCATTCTACTTGAGGAATAAATCTTAAGGTTACATACTTTATTTGGATATACAAATCTTGTATTGTGGACAAGTATTTTAGATGCATAAATAGGTTGTGTATCCTAGAACAAATTTTTCTTTGCTATCATTACATACCATAAAAATCTCTTGTGAATCACCTTGGCCAAGGGAGAGATTGAGGCTTGACAAGTTCAGCTTCAAAGGTATTTATTCCTAACTTTATTTCTCCTTTACAAGAGTAGATAGATAATGCAGTTATGCTTCTCTCCCATGAATTAGGATTCTATATACATTAACATGAGTATATGTCTTGTATGTGTGTTTAGTTTAGTTTTTTTTTTCTAAACCATACTTTATACCACAAGCTTTGGTTTGCACTAGATTATATTTACTTTCT
The DNA here is from genome assembly GCA_037957365.1 of Torreya grandis. Lineage (NCBI taxonomy): Eukaryota > Viridiplantae > Streptophyta > Pinopsida > Cupressales > Taxaceae > Torreya > Torreya grandis. Next base: position 953,437 of record JARHVA010004296.1, read on the forward strand.
TGTTATTACATATAGAGTGAACATTAAACCTAAGACTCTTTTAGGGTTATTACATGATTATGCTGACTGTAGGCTTTAGAACCCTTCCTTATATGGTATAATATGCCAAGTGATCCCCTAATCAAGTCTATCAGATCCCCATGTTGGTCATGGTCCTTCTTAATGAATGTATTCCCTATTGGAAGTGTAGGTATAATCTATATTCTCTAACCCAAGATTGATTTATATACATGATGCATTTTTAATTTCATACATTCTATTGAACCTAATGTGAGCTAACCCTTGCATCAATTATTCATTTATTTCATTCTTTCATCATTATTTTAATCATATATTTTCCATACTAGATCAATTTTGTTGACCTAGTATCTAACTTTTATGCATAGGTTTTTAAGTATAGGCTACTAGATTAACCTTATCGACCTAGTATAGGTTTTTATCTTTTTAGACATCTAGTATAGACTACTAGGTTAGCTTAGTAGACCTTGTACATTTTCAAGCACTCAATAACAGGTTTCTAAAAAGCTTGATACATTCTATTGAACTTGATGTGAGCTAACCCTTGCATCAATTATTCATTTATTTCATTTTTTCATCATTTTTTTAATCATATATTTTCCATATTGGATCAATTCTGTTAACCTAGTATCTAACTTTTATGCATAGGGTTTTAAGTATAGGCTACTAGATTGACCCTATCGATCGAGTATAGGTTTTTATCTTTCCAGACATTTAGTCTAGACTACTAGGTTAGCTTAGTAGACCTTGTACATTTTCAAGCACTCAATAATAGGTTTCTACAAAGCTTGATTAACCTAGTTGACCTAGTTAGTACAATTTGTAAGCATATATCAAGGTTCTTAAACAATAATATTCATAATATGTATCTCTAATCCACAAAGGTTATTGTCTATCTCTCTATCTCTTTCTTTATAGTCTTTCCTTTTATATTTTATAATCTACAAAATTTCCTTTGCATAATCAACTAGATTGACTCTGTTGACCCAATTTTGTGTTCTATGTGTTGTCTAGATAACTGGGTCAACTCTACCAACCTTGTTCATTTTTAGACCTTATTTTTGTAGTACAAGTTCAATCTTGTCAACCTTACTTTTTAAATTTTTCATACACTGTTGACTATATCAACATTTTACCTTGTTTCAAAATTATAATTAACCTTATATGCTAGTAATTAGCTCACACTTTCATTTTTTGTTGCTTACAGGATTAGAATAGATCATATAGCTTAATTAAGTGGTTTTAAATTAATCATTTAGTTTCACTATTTTATATTTTATGCACACATGACCAAATCATATAATATAAACAAGAATTTTAAATTTTGTATACCCAAGGCCAACCTACTTGGATTTCATCACCAAGGGGGAAGCCAACTTGATGTTCTAGTCAAGTATAAAGCATGGTTAATTGTATATTTTGGCTAAGCACCCAAAATACTTATCATTGTAGTGTCTGAAGTGAGGGGGTAGGCCATAATACTAAGCTTATATCATTACCACTACACATCTCTTTCAACCCAAACTACCTGAAACCATCATTAGATTGTCATTCTAGTTCCTTTCTTACAACCATTTTTCCATCACATTTAAAAACATGTCCTAATAATCTAATAAAAATTCATGTTGACCAATTAGTTAGCTCTTTATTTTCCAAGTTTATTCCTTTCTCTTTTCTCAAATTGCATTTTTTATTAGAAAAACTCACATTAGCAAGTGTTGGTACAAGGTTTTATATTGTGTGATTTAATTAGGTCAGATAGCATTAATCCAATTGACTATTTATTTCCCTTCAATAATTTATTTTCAAAATTACTTACAAAATTTATCTTATTTCTATTCAAAGTCTATTATAGGATTCTTAATTTTCCCTATTTGTTGTTCTTGATCAACCCAATTGACCATGTACCTTTTTCTAGCCTCTATTCACTATACTGAGTCAACCTGGTCAACCTTGTACCATTTGTAAACACTATTTTCTCTTTTTCTAGCCTCTATTTATTGTGTTAGATCTACCTAGTTGACCCTATACTATTTTTAGCCCATGTTTTTATGATAGGTCAACCCAATTGACCTTGTACTATTTTTTCCATTTCTTATTTCCCTACTTTCTCATCTCTCTTCCTTTCCCTTCATCATGGACTTTTTTCTTGATGACAATACCGAGTTGCAGTCAATAGACATGATGAATTTTACCAACCCTCATAGGGTCTCCCATAGAAAAAGTAGGGCTCCTCTCTTGGATGCTATTAATGTTCATATTTTCACTCGCATAATGAAATATGGTACCCCTCCTAACACCTCTTCAAAACATAGTCCTCTCTTCTAATTAGAAGATCAACATGAATTAGAGTATACCCCTAAATTATCTTCTTTATCTCTAAATTTCCTCAACATCAAATAAAATATCCTTCTACTATTTACAATCTTATGATTAATGGTCAATGTGAAGAGCATCATTCACCTACTCCTACATTCTCCACTAGATTTCTGGGTACCACTTTCTTTGATTCTCAGCCTCTTCCTTCGATTATAACCCCTATCATACCATTACCTCTTCTTCTCTAACTTCATCCATCTCCATGCCTAGTATATCCACTAACATGGTAGGTTCTACATCTAGTGGGCCTGTCATATGATCCACTATCCTTAATCCCCCCACTAGTGCATTATTTTATACCCAAGGTAATCATTCTTCTAGTGCTTCTTCTTCTCAACCACTGACTAGTCCATATTTTAATACATAATAAAAATTTTCCACTAGTGCCTCACATTCTCATAATTCCTCTCAAGTTCCTATCAACACCAATAGTGGTACCTAAGCAACTGATACCAAAACTAACACCACCTTGAATGCTTCTAATAATGCCAATCAAACACATAAACTATTATTACAAACACTCAATCAAATGAATACCTCTCAAGCTCATAACACACATCAAATGATGAGAATGTAAAACCACCTTCTACATCTTCAATCTCATTCTCAACCAATGGCTTGGGGCACACATAACCAAAATGTTCCCCCTCCTCCTCTTCAATATTCTCAAGTTAATCTCATTCCTCAACCTCCTTTGGTCAATAAAAACATTAATCATCTCCAAAATAAACCTCTCACTACTAAAATTACTAACATTGATATAGGAGGTATCACACCTATAATTTCTTCTAATGGATCAACTGATCCCACCCTTCATATAAAAAATTTGGAAATATTTATAGGGATTGGGTGAAATTGAACACCTTTTTCACTACCAAATTCTTAGACAAAACTCTCAAAGGTGATGCCTTGGATTGGTACAACCAACTTATAACTCATTCCATTACTAATTTGGAGGATTGAGTGAATGATTTAGTTCAACAATTCCAAACTAGTGATCTTCCTAAAAACATTTTTGCCCACTTGATAAATTAAAAACAACTTGAAAACAAAACTAATCAAGCCTTTGTTAAAATGTGGAAAACTTTATCAAACAAATGTGAACATAACATGGCTGATGATAAACTTTTCCATCTCTTTACCAATGCCCTTTTTCCTAAAATTCAATATCGGGTCCGCACTCTCTCTCCATGTACATTAGAAGAGGCTATTAACCAAGCTAAATGACAAGATTTCCTTATGCATCAAGAGACACCCCAACCTTCTGTTGGTCCTCATCTCTTACTTAAAAACAAAAATCACAATGTTACCAATGATGGTATTACAAATTCTTATGACACCATTCATAATGTTTAATGTTATTATTCATACCCCTTTGTCAGAATCAACTCCCCCTTCTCAAAAATATACCAATATTCACTTATCTTCACTAAATAATACTAATGTTTATAAAACTCTATCTTTAGATGAATTTCTTAAGTATCAACCTAGGCCTCTTCCATGATAAATTTAACCTACCCATCCTATGAAGTCCTGGTATGATCCTAACAAGTTTTGTTGGTTTCACACTAGTTGGCATCATTCTCATGAGACCTGTAGATAAATTCATAATTTAGTTATGGAATTTATTCTAGTTCCTAATTTTGATCATGATTATATCATTTTAAAGAGTAAAAAATCTTATAAAATTACATTCAAATATTATGAATCACATGATAAATCTCAATCCTTAAAACAAGATAATGCTCATTTGTATATCTACAAAGACCCTTTTCCTAATCATCAACCTATCTTCCATTCCTCCCACAAGTTGTTCCCATAATAATCTTTCTCCTTCTTCACCCATGGTTCCATCCCCTCATGTTGTCCCTTAATTACCTTGTGTGCCTCCACTGATGATTCATTCACCTATGGACCTTCTCTCCCCTGTGGATCTTTATCCAGCTATGAGTCCCTCACCCATGGATCCTTATCCATTGATGATTCCTGCATCTCCCTTAGATTTTGTTCCTATGAATTCTCTTAAGCATCCCATACTTAATTTCCCTCCTTAACATAATCCATCAAGTATTCTTACTTTCTCAATTCAGGAGATTACAAGAGAAGTATTTTCCTAATATTCATTAAATATTGATGAGACATTATCATCAGTTTGTATCCAACTTCATAGATATTTATCTGATGACTTAAAAAATGTGTGTGGTTATATTTATTATTAATTATGAGAAAATTCATGGTGCCTTTAAATTTCCATTTTTATTGGACATGTGATCAAATTTTATTTTATCTATATATTATATCATTTGATGTGTCAAATTCATATTGTTATTATATAGTGATCTTAATTTTTATACTATATCTTGCTTATATTGTCATTTATATTTTCATATGGTTATCTTTATTTATCATTATATTTTATTTATTTCTTGATTTTTTCTCAAAACTCTCTTCTTGTTTGTCCATGATTATTTGCTTTCTTATCTCTACTTACTATAGATAATTGCCATTATATCTTGGTTATACAAACCCTGTTCCCTTTGGTCATTGCTTCCTTTTACCTTGTGATTAGTTAGTAAAAAATTCATATCATTATAATTTCCTTTCACTAATCCACCTTTGGATCTCCTTTTCCCCTTCTTCCTTTTTCACAAACTAAGCATATAAATGATTGAGGCTTGAGATCACATGTTAGTTTATTATTAAGCCTAAGTGTCCTAGTCAGTCTTTATCTTTGGTTACTTATATTCCTTTATCCTTAGACTAAATCTAATTATTATGTGTCACTAAATTTACCATGATTGGTCATTATAAATCCATATGGAGGAGGAATCTTAAAAGGTCCATACAAAGTTAAAAGACATCTCATTTTATAAAAGGAAATGATATCAAAGGCAAAAATATTCTTAAAATTCAAATCACACTAAAAGACATGATTCAAGGCACATCTCCTTCTTCTAATAGAAGTTCAAACTCCATAGTTGGTCTCACGATAGAGCTAAAGTACTTTCGGGTATGGTAGGCTATTATATTAGAAAAATGGAGAATAAAAGGATATTTTAGTGCTACCTACTTTCTAATGCAAGTACCCAATCTTTGCATTAGACTGACGACTTTGTAAGGGGTCCTAAAGAATGGAGAAAACATCATGGGAAGGTAGGTACATTTTTATATTTTATTATACCAATCTACCTTCATAAGTTGATTTTAGTAGTATCATTATTTTCCTATAAAGCTTTATGTCTATAAAAAATAGGTTTCCTTTCTACATTAATGGTCACTAGTCACTTAGTGTCTTCTCATGTACTTAATATTCCTCTTATCTCCTAAGGTATTCTCATAAGACACCTAAGTATTTATTTTTAAACTCTATTTTTCATTCCCTATATCCCTCATATTTCCTCTCAAGAAATAATTTTTTGTCTATTTATCAATCTACTTGGGATTTCATTTGTGAGTTGCATTATAAGACCACAGATAGGACCTCACATTCCTCACAAATTAACATATTTTTCCTTCCTATTACCCACATATTTTGTTACCTAAATGTCATGATTTTTCCACCCCAGTGGTGTTCTCTTTGTGAGTTGTAGTGTAATATTTCAAATAGGACCCACCATTCCTCACAAAATTTCCAATAATACAAGTCACAAACAAAATTACATGAGTCAAATATGAGATAATATGTGATTGATTATGAAGTTACACTTCATTGACATACTTCCCATCTTTATTTAGTGTGTTTTATGATTACTTCATTTCTCTTTTACTTTTATCTTCTTATTTTCTGAGTGCATATAATAATACAACCATTTCTTGAATTTTTCATAATTCCCAACTTAATTAGTGTGATAAATTTAAGACCAATCTTTTTCCAATTTTATTTTTCTCTTATACTTCCCAACATGATTTAGTATAATTAATTTACTTAATTATTTTAGTTTTATACCATTTTTGCCCTTTTACATACCTTACATTTTATTACATTATTTTCATACTTCCCAACATGATTTAGTATAATTTTACTTGTTTTAATTTGGTGCAAAAATATTTCACTTTGGTTCAAAAACAAATTCCTTTTTACTATCTTGCTTTACCATCCCTTGGTTCTTTATACTTAGTCATTTTCTTGTTATTACACATTTCCAAACTTGAAATAGTGTGTAGTACATTTTTGATTAATTATATTTTACCAAGTCCCTATTCCATGTTTCCTTTTAACCATGTATGTGTTTTATATAATGCTAGAAAATAAACCAGCTCTCATATATTTCCTATAGCATATATAAAAATAACTAAATACATGTGCTAGAAATGCACACACACACACACACACACACACGAGTTTTGATACAACAAGTATAACCATATATATAATGCTCTAGCTCTATGGCTGGGTTCCATCCTATCTATATCGTGGCCTAGATATGATGCCTCTCAAGACCTCAATCCACACATGAGTTTTGATACAACAAGTATAACCATATATATAATGCTCTAGCTCTATGGCTGGGTTCCATCCTGTCTATCTCGTGGCCTAGATATGATGCCTATCAAGACCTCAATCTAACTCCTCTAAATAGTACACTCTAAGGAGGCCATCTAAGATCTCAATCCATCCATCTGTCTCTCTAGATTTTCCACCCATGTTTTTACCTACACCAACTAGGCTAAGGTTGTCATGTGTGCCACTCTCTCCTACTCTTGCACCTATGTCATATAGGTCAAAGTTTTTGTATGTGTATATGTCATCTACATCATTATATCTAGATGTGCATCTTTCTCCTTTTCCAAGGATTTCTATCTTGTATCTTTCTTTTACTCATATTTTTTTGTAGGTGCATCCTTTCTCTCTATAATTTTATCTTTACTACATCTCTAACTAATCTAAACTAGATATTTTAAGCTAGGGTAGATGGTAAACTAGGGTCCTCTAATATAGTAAGGTTATATGGCTATAGAGTCTCATCTAGGACACCATGGAGTACTCCCCTCAGAAGGGACATCTCTCATCCTCATCCTTAGCTATGCCTACAAAATCATGCCTATATAGATATTATATCACTATTATATCTCATAATATCTATCTATCTCTAGTTTACATTTCAAAATAAAACTTAAGAAATAGTTTAAATCATATTTTTTACCTATCTATATCTTGGCCACTATAGTCTCACCATCTTTATGATTGCCTAGCATAGTCTCTCCATTCATGTGGCCTCCTTACACCTCTTCTTTAGGTTATCTTCTCAGCTTAAATCTAACTATCATGGTTTGCATCTACTTCAGCCTACACCTAAGTGGCCTTTCTATCATCTATCTCTCCTCTAACTCACCTTCTAGGTCATTAGGGATGGTGTTAGTCTTCACTCTCTTTTGTTCCTCCTACCTTCATCGACACTATGTCCTTGATGATCACCTCTCATCTCATTATGGATCTTCTAGTGGTATCTCTAGTGCCATTGCCTCCACACCCCTCTCCTCATACTCTACTCCTTATCATGCTTGCCCAATCCATGGTTACTCATGATGTGGTTTGAGTGTTGGCCTCATCACTAGTGGCCCTAGTCCCCTACTCTTTTGTAGATATCACACATGTCAAACCCACTACTCAAGCATTAATATCAATGTTGTTGGATGAGGTAAAGCCATCTATCTTGGTACCCATGCCATTATATATGGATCTCTCCACCAAATGTAGTGTTTAACCATCTTTGTCCTCATTATAGCTAGTGCAACTATGTCCTAACTTGGCCATGTAGTTGTTATGTGCCCATATGGCTAACACACTATGTCTATACATCTCACAGTCTAAAATAATGACATATGGGGCATGGATCACACTACCTAATGTTCTCTCTATATCTACACTCAAGGTGACCTATCATCAACTACATGGGGTAACCCAACTGGTTGATACATAAGAAACCTCTTATATATCCAACCTATTAGTAATATGATCAATCTTATCAACTTCTACCATCTAACCAACACCTCATATAGATCATGTATAAGTTGGACCCAAATGACAAATCTAAGATCATTTAGTACTCCCTCATTTAGGATCATCCTACTCAAGGCTACCATGAGTAGTGGTACTTTTTCATCTAACTTGTGACATAACACTCAATGTGTCACAAGTCCTATCATAGCTTTCTAGATATCTAAAATCTATGACGCATATATGTCAAGCATAATGACTCTCCTTCCCACAAATATCATCTTTGAGCCTTTAGCCCATATGTTTAAATATCTCTTCTCCTCTCTATTTTTTGGTATACCTATAGTCACTAATGATCTTGCTATCAGTATCCATAGGATGGCATGCACATCCTCTAAGGTGATAGCTACCTCTACCACATCCCCATCCACCTCCCATCTAAATGTTTTAGTTAGTCATTCCCAAAATCCAAGGAACATGACTAAAAAATTCATCCTTAGGGGAATCTTACACATATCAGTTATCCCTCCTAAGCATATAGATATTAGTCTATCTATATATCTTATCATCAGATGCTCTAGTAGAACTAGTAGTCATGATGCATCTACTAGTCACTAAAATTTGGGTCATCTCTACAATCAAGAAACAACAAAAGATGTACTAGATATTCCATATCATTTATAATCACAATACATTCTTTTTAAAATTTCAATAAAAAGCAAGCCTAAATTTATTTAATTTATTCATTTTTACCTATTTTTAGCCTACTTGGCCCTTTTTTCCATTGGTCATTTTAGCCTTATTTCAGCCTTTTACACACATTTTTATACCATTATGGTTATTTGGTCAAACTATTTTTACCAAAATTTCCTTATTTTTGACCTTTTTGACTTAAACATCTAAGTCAAACCTCTTCTTTTCCCCTCCTTAGTACCATGTTGACATTCTGGATTTTTCAAACTAGTTGGCAAACTATTCTAGGTCAGTGGTCTATAAAATGTATAGGGTCAGTACATACCTATTGGGTTAGTAGTGTGGATTTTTAACATTTTTAGCCTACTTGTTCAACCTAGTTGACCCAATTGGTTTTTGTTGTTGACCCCTTGCATTTTCCTCAAAAAGTACCTTTTTGCAATTTTTTCCCTAATTCCTTCAAACCCATTTCTTATCTTGGTTTTTCCTACCTATAGAATCTAATTTTATTTGATTCTAACATCTAAAAATTCTAAAAATTATATTTTTAAAAAAATACACTTAATTAATTGAAATACTACAAAAGTGGCTTAAAATTCATAGTTGCATACCTATAGTACACCTTTTGTTGCTCCTGGAGCTCTCCCTCATCTAGTTTGTCATCTCCTCACCATCCTAGCTTGTTTTATCTCCATAGATCTTTTTTCTCTCCTTCATAAATCAAAATAACCAAATGACTTCTCTTTCCTCCTATTCAAAAACATTTTTCAAAATTCAAATTCTTTAATTATTTTCCAATTGATTCCTTATTTTATCTATATCATTATTTATACTCATCCATTTTTTAAATCATAAAATGAATTATATTTGTGATGATATAGGGAATATTTTCCACTATCATATGCCTATATTCTAAAAATTTAATTTTTGTCTATTGTTGCACTAACTTCTACAAGTTCACCTTGTGTTCTTCACATTGGACATCTTCACTCTTTTCTTACAATATACTTCTTTATATATAGCACTAAGGTAAGTAAACGTATGTGTTTTTCAATTCTATATTTTCATTTATCTTATTTTTTACTTCACTTTATTTAGCATCAACATTGTGTATTATCATGTTCTATTTCCTAAAGTAAAATCTTGTGTTATACTCATGTGACACGTGATGAGATTCAAGTGGGGAATATCTATATACATGATGTTTTAAAATTTTTATTAATTATTTACACTTTATATCTTGTAGGAACCCATCAAGTCTCAATCTCTCTGAGTGGACACCTTAAGGTGTGCATAGAGAAAAAGGTGGGTAGACCATTAGTGGTTTGTAAGATTGTTATACCTTTTACCACTTTCCATCTACACACTTGTCTCATAAAACCGTTTACCATAAGATTATTCTAATATATCTTACCCATTCCAAACATTTGTCATAGCATTATAATATTTTTTCTTTCCTTGATTCCCTTTTACTAGTTGACTATACTAAGTTGGCTAGGTCGACCTTATATAATTTTCAGCCTCTGATTACTATACAGGGTCAACTAGGTTAACCCTATACTATTTTTTGGTATTTTCAATTGAGAGTTTTATTATCCATTTGGATGACCTAGCTTGAGATCTAGTAATTTATCTCTTGAGAATAGACAAGGTCAATTAGGTTAACCTTGTATAGTCGATAGATTCATAAGGATTTAGGGAAATATCCACCTATATATACAATTTCATTTATAACCATTTGAAAATAGATAAAAAAAAAAGAAGAATAAGTGTGAATGAACATCTACTCATTGACCATTATACTTGAAGAATAAATTTTAGGCCTCCAAACTTTCTTTAGAGATATGGATCTTGTCTTACGGAGAAGTCTTTTAGATGCATAGATAGGTTGTGTAGCCTAGAGCTGATTTGTCATTTTTATCCATGCATACCACATTAATATCTTATGAATAAACTTAGCCAAGGGAGAGATTGAGGCTCGACATCATTTTCAAAGGTAAGTATTCTTAAATTTATTTCTTCTTTATAAGAGTGGATAGATAATGTAGTTATTTTTCTTTCCCATGCATTAGGATTGCAATACATTAACATGAGTATATGTATTCTATGCATGTTTAGTTTAGTTTATTTTATTTTTAACCTGCACTTTGTTTGATAAGATTTGGTGTATTCTATGTTAGATTTACTTTCTTGTTTATTACATATAGAGTGGACATTAAATCTAGGACACTTTAACGGTTTTTGTATGACTATGTTAGATTGTAGGATTAGGAACCCTTCCTAGCATGGTGTGTTATGAAAAGTGATCCCCTAATTAGGTCTATAAAATACTCATATTGGTCATCCTCCCACTTCATAAATGTATTCCTAGTTAGAAGTGTAGGTATGCTCTATCTTCTTTGATGCAGGATTGATTTATAACATGATGCATTTTTTATTACATATAATAACCATTTTGTTGGAGAGATTTATATTTATGTCAAATCATGGAAAATTGAGGGTGAAAATGCCCCAATTTGAAGTAAAAATTTATGTAAATAAAACCCATTATGGTAATAAGAAACCTCAAATTGAATTTTTGGTATTTGTAACCTCAAGACATAAATGGGTTAGAATTCATAGTGGATTCATAGGCTATAATGTTAGAGATCACTAAATATCCAATATACATTGCTATAGATGCTTAAATTTGTATTTATATATGAAACTAGTCTTGTACACATGATAAATATATATCGAGGCTCTAAACTTTAGTTTTACCTTCCTCATAGTCAAAAGGCTCACAGTCACTACCTCATTGGTTCTAGTCACTTCTTAGTATAACCATGATTATTTTGATCACCTAGATCACTTGTAACCATATAATTCTAAAAATTTGATATGTATCCTTCACTATCAGTTCAAAGTTACATTGAGGGAAGGATAATAGAATCAATTCTATTATCCCTAATCTAACCCAAGTGTCCTTACCCTATAAACACTCAATTTACAAAAAAATTTAAGTGTATAGGTCAGCCTAAGAATATCACTAACCCTTCCATGAGGATTATTTCAAAATAACTAGTATAAATAAAAGTAACGTCATATTCATTATATATTTAATAATTACCAAGCAAGTCATATTCAAACTTAGTCAATCAATTCCACAATTAAGTTATTCTATCCTATTCATCAATATTTACATAGCAAGCATAAGATCAGTCATAATAAATATCTAAAGCACTTGAAAGACAACCCATGAGCCATAATTGTCAATTTACAAACTCTATAACTAAATGCATTATCATATATTATGTTTCACCCTTGTGAAAACACATTCCAACACATAGGGGAAAACTACATAAGTTTGAAGCCCTCTTTCGAGTATTAGAAATGTAGGTAGTGTTAATTGATAGAGGTGTCTTTGAGGCCATATCAATACCATGGTCCCACTAACCCCTTTTTTGTAAGGTAACATAACCAAAGGTAGAGAGATAGAGTTTGAGCTATAAAGAGTTATAAAAATTATGTGTGTAATATCTAAATACATCAAATGAAAGGTGATTAAACTTAGAAATACCTAGGTGATCACATCTTGATAAAATGAACATTTCATATATGATAGTTACATTAGGAATTGAATAGTAGATTTGAAGTAAGTGTCCACAAGGAAATAGAAGTGTCTAGGTATCTAGAAATAATATTTATAGAATTTGAAGACAAGTTTTAGAACATCATATAGCCTATTTCCATACCTTTTTTTGGACCCCAAATTATGTACTTATATATTCTAAGGGTTTTTGATCCATATCATGGAATAGCAAGGGCATGAGAATATCATAGATGACCTTGGCATGGAAAATAAAGGCACATAAAATAGGCATAGAAGAGAGTCATGTAGGACCTTAGTGTAGAAGATCAAGTAATGGGAGATAAGGATATGGGAAAAAAGGATAAATAAAAGATGTAGGACTCAGAAAAAGGTGTGAGACTTAGACAAGGGTACAAAAAGTAGAGATAGTTATGAAGCAGTTCATAGAAGTGTTGGAGGCTAACCAAGAACAAATCTAGCACTGATTCATGAGAGAGTGGGAGCACAAAAATGAATATCTAGCATAGAGATAGTATATAGTGTTTGTTAGGCCAAAGTTAAAAGGATTATATTATAATGGCTTGTCATGACTTCTTTTTCTAAAATAATCATAAGCTATTAATATTTTTTGTATTAATGATGTAACTTGAGAGGGGTTGGTTTATGTATAAATACTACTTAGATTTATTTATGAATGAGATATACGGAGGGACATTTATGTGTATTGGTGTAGATGGATAGAGTCTGATGTTAAAATATATTTTGATCTTATTTAAATGAAATGAATGGAATCACTACCTTTATATGTGGTATATAAAGTGGTAATATATTTCTATGGTATTAATTAGAATAACGTGGAATGTGTGGAATGAGTAAAATGGTTAACTCTAAAATCATGATTGTAGTAATGTTGGTGAAATATTTGGTATATGATAACAAATCATAGTTTCACTATAATTTATGACATTGGAGTCTTTCCTCTATAATGAGGGGAGGGTCCCTTTAATGAAATCAATAAAAAAAAACACAATTATGTACAACATTTACAATTTCAATGAAATGTGGGTTGATAGAAACTCCATCTAATAGAAAATAGAGGAAACAGAGAGTCACTGGAGAGTAAATAAATGTATATTTCAACCATTTACATAACAAATTTAAATTAAAAAGTGAAATTTAATTTAATATATTAAACACCATTCATTATTGGAATAATGATAAATACATTAACATAATAAAAATGTATGCTCATTAAGGAAATAATTAGATACAATGTTTAAGTAACTCCTCATTGTTAGATAAAGAGTGAACACAAAGTTTCCTTCTTTTTCTTCTTCAAGTTTCACAAATTGTGGACATCAAAAAGCCATTTTTCATTTTCCATTGATTGTATTTATAATAAAGGGAATGGTCTGACCCTTCACATTCCAAAGTGACCTTTCATATCTTATTTACTATCTTATTTTATTGTTTATAATTTTCACTTTTACAACCAAAAATTATGAATTTTTGAAAATATAATTTTAACAAAAATAAGAAAGAGAAATAGAGAATACATTAATCAAGAAGCTTTCAGTGAGTTGGCAACATTGGTCGATGGGTTGACTATTGCTTAGTCTTTTTTGACTTAATATTTATGATGGGTTTCCTTTAATTTTTAGAATCTCTTGACCATTTCAATAAATTCATTGATTTTTAGAATCACAACATGTCAAAAATGTGTGAACCATCTTTGGGAAATGAACATCAAGGAACACTGATCTTTAACCAAATTTTCTAACTAGGTGTTTATCTCTTTTGGTAAAATATAAATTTTCATAAGAGTTGTCATTAAAGATTTATTGAATTTGCCTTTATCTAAAAGATCTTTAACTACCTTTTTAAATTTAAATTTATATTCATCTACAATATGTGTTATAATCCCATCTTGTTTATATAAATGGAAATTCATCTCATCTATATTGCTAACAATTATTTTGATTTTATATTTTCACATATCTCTAATACCCTCTAGTTCTTCTATGGCCTTATTCAGGGTTTCCATTTTTTGAAGTATGCATTCTGCCCATTTTCAAGATGTGTCATCCTCTTCTTTCTCTAAAACTCTTACCATTACTTTATACTCCATCATGATCATTTATTTCACATCCCTAATTACTTCTTCCTAGACCTTCAAGGTGGAATTGAGGGATTTGATCTATACATAACTATCCTACAATTCTTGATTGATAATATTGTTTATCTTCATGACTTCTTCCATGTAATTCACTCCAATTGTGAGTGAATTATCTTCCCATGATTCAATAATTTTTCCATGGGTATTTTATTTGTTGATCATGGAAAAAACATCCTTGTTTATTCATGTAAATTGTGTCAAAACATAAACTAGGGGTACTGTAGGAGTTTCCACTAGATGGAGTAGATAATTAACATATATTGGTAGTTGTTTGATCTATCTTCTCAAATTTTTTTAGTCAAATCATCTTATTCAAACATTTTAATGATCCTCTTAATTATTTCTCAAAGATTATGAATGTCACCTTTTTCTGTTGCTTCTTTGAGTGATATCATTTTCAAATAATAATCTCCTACAATAATTTCTCTAATATCCTTCTCAACGTTTGGTTTATAAATATGCATAAACTATGATCATAATGAATTTGATACCAATATAGAGGTGATATTTTATTTATTCTATGTATGAGTCTTCGATATATCAACTACCATATCAAAATCTATTAAGTTGTCTTCAACCACCCTTTTTTTTTCTAGAGCATAGATTAAATCCACTAGAATGAAAGGTCTTTGAAGGTAACCACTTGAGTAGCAAGTGGATAAGGATTAGGTTAATTTTGAAGACAAGGAGGATATTTCAAGGATCCAGATGAGGAATGTGGGTTATCTTATTTAACCCTTTTTTGTTGTTCCATTTTGACAATATGAGGCTTTTTATTCTTGTGTGGTTTTGGGGATGAGCAAGTTGGGATCACCCAAGGTTTTAGTTGAATACCATGGTCTTACTAATATCTTGGCTTGCTTATTTTTACATACTACCAAATTTTATTCACATTTCTCTCCCAATTACTTCTTGAGATTAGGATCCTCATCTCCATTATTTTTACCTACTAGAGGATCATGAGAATTTAATAATCACCTTAGAACTAATTTTCTTGGGAACTGATGAAGGATCTTACTTTAAGGGAGCTGAAGAGATTCCTCTCTTATAATTACCTATAGTTAATCTAACCAATTTGATGTCTAACCATTTATTTATTAAATTCCATAATATTTGTGTCCTCCATTGTAGTTTGGGTGGTTTTTTTATTGACTAATTAATAGTTATCAAAGGTGCATTCACAATTGTGTTGGCATATTCTACATTGAGGATATCTGACTTGTCATCTACCATCCCCTCAAGAACCCACTCATCTATGAATACCTTTATTTTATTTATGGAAATTTTACTCAAATCTCTTCATATCACCTCGATTTCATTTTCACAATCAAACCAATAGTCTTTGAGATGAGGTTTATGTTCATATGTAGACGATATACCCATATTTTGCTTCACATGGCCTTTAGTATTCATAGAGTATCTATCAACATAGGTTTAGAGAGTGAACTCAAATATGGATAATTCTATGTTGTGAGCATTTATAGTAGACTTATAGATGAAATGGCATAATGAAATTGGGAATGAACTATTAAACACATGTTTATCTCTACATCATTTATGAATGGATGACAATTACCTATAGAGCTTAATGAGGATGATCTTATCATTAGCCAACCTTGTGAGCCTTAAGGTATGACCTTAATAAAATCCATCTCTGATGTATGTAAATTTTTAGAACTAAATATAGTAGCTTCAATATTAGTTAACCAATTTGGCTACTTCGATAGAGATCCTCATTCTCCAATCTTCTTCAAGTAACTACACTACTCTCATTGTGAATGCATCATTGACCCTAGTTTAGTGTTTTTGAGTTTATTATAAGGTGATCTATGAAAAAAACTCAAATATTTGTGTTAATTGAGGGATAGTTCCACATTAAGACAACCCTGGGTATATCATTTGGGAAGCCAATGAGTATACTAGATAATATTCCTTGAAAATATACACTAATGTTTGCATATTCAACAACTGATAATGTAAGGAATCATTAATGAGTTCAACCCAATACACAAATTACTTTCCATAATGAATGATTTGCATTAGGAGGAACATCTAATAGTGGAAACCTTTAGTGTCTTCATTACCTACTATCTGATTTAGTAGGGTAATCATATTTAAAATTTCCTCTATAAAGTATACTATGTATAAGGTCGTAGGAACCTTAGATATCTTATCCATTTTGTGCTTCATCTAGGAATTATTGATAGTGTTCAAACACTTGGTAGGGTATTTTTTCTAACGTGCCTTTCCTTCACTTACATTGATACTGACTAACTACTCATGGAGGGGGATTCTCAATGTCATGCTTATCACCACTCCATCTATCTTCACAATGAGTTATCTATATTTCAACTTGATTTTCCTATTCTATAAGTTATAATATCTAATGTATGTGAATACTAAATTTGAACATTACACTGAAGATTGATCTCTATTAGGTGTTGGATTAGTATTTTTGAACATTTAGAATTTAGTATTCTATTGAATTCAATCAATCCCACATTCCTAATTATGAATGGAAAATCTTGGGTATGTCACAATATAACACCAATAATGTTTTTTATCCCATATATTTGAATTTCATCTTTCTACCTCTAGATTAGTTGATTACTATTTCGTAGGTAAGTGCAAGGATATCTAGTAGGTTAGGAGGAATAAAATGTTGGATTGGTAAAAAGAAGTATAGGGTAGTGGACACAAGGTAATTCTAAATTTTATAAAAAATGATGCTCAAATAAATATTTAGATAAGGGAGCTACTGATGAGACAAATATTGTAATATTTTAAAAAAATAGTAGAGTTTTACTCTTTTAGGGTAAAGCATATCAATAATGAGGGAAAAGGGTTTATAAATGAGTATATAAACCTTTTCCTTCTCCTCTTTAGGTGACTTAGTATTTGCATGCATGCATCAAGTGAGGATCAATGATTAAGTGAGGGTCCCTCGAGCATTTATAGAAGTAAATATAGATTTTATCGTGACTCTCATCTTTTCTCATTTGAGAGCTTTTAGGTTCAGGTAATGGTCCTTAAGGGATATGTGGATTCATATGTGGTGAATGTTACATCTAATGTATCTACATGTTTGAGGACCTGATAGTCCAATTGAGGCCTATATATTCTATAAACATGATTTTAATTCAAAAAAGTTCTAAGTAATAATTTTCCAAGTTGTTTGATATTTCATATTGGCATATTTAGCAAATAATAGTTGGCTCAGAATGGGGACATGACTTTGAAATAAGTTATAGAAGAATGATCTATGAATTTGGGTTTTTAGCAGACTAGTGTCTTATTGATTTGGCCACAGAGTCAAATTAAAGATTGATAGAAAATAAAAAACACAACTGAAAAGGAAACACAATTAAAAGGGAAAAACATGACTAAAATGTAAACATACAACTAAAAGGGTAAAACACAACTAAAATTGAAATGTTAAGGGATAACCTATTGCCATTCTTTATGAAATTTTAGGTATTACACACTATAGGGTAGAGGGAGGTGATTACCATCTTTATATGATAGATACTATGTATTTTTTCCATATAGGTGTTGAATTTTGAAACATTCCATTCATAAGGAGTCAAATTTCTCATGACTTCCCATTGGCTCTCTTATTTTATCCTAAAGTAATACCATGTTGTTGATTTCAAAATTATGTTTTCAAAAAATTTGGCTGAATAACTCTTTGACCTTATCTTGATGAACTACAATCCTATTGGTCATGGTTGTATGTTATTCTTCAATCTTATCAAGGTATATTACTATTTTCTCTATTTTGTTTCTTGATTATTCATCTTCAACAGCTTGATCTATTTTTAAATCCAATAATTCCATATAAATGGTAAGGGAAATGTTCTTCTCATATAAAAAATGAAAATGAGACATTACAATTCTTCTTTTAAGAGTAATTATATTGGCTTGAAATGTGTCATATAGCTATCTATGCCAATTCCTTCGATTTTCATTAACCAACTTACAAACAATGGTGGTAAAATTCTTATTGCTAGACTTAACCTAACCTTTACCTTGAGGAGAGTAATATGAATAATGTTATAGAGATATGTTTTATCCATAATAGAAATTAATTATTTATTTAGAGGAAAATTTGGCAGTGTTCTCTATTACTATCTTCTATGGGAAACCGAATCTGGCTAGGATGTTTTCTTTGATGGAGTTACACATAATTTCAAAAGTGGTATACCTTATTGGAATAGCTTATACCCACTTTTTGACGTAGTCAGTGGTGGTCAAAACATAATTGTGTCCATCACTAGAATGATAATTTCAAGTGCCAATGAATTCTAAACCCCATTGTTGAAAGGGTTATTCGATGATTACTAGTTTGAGATTTAAAGTGACAAGTTTTCTCCTCCTAAAAAAATATTGACAAACTTCACATTTGGAAACACATTCATGGGCATCCTTGAACAATGTGGGCCAATAATAATGGGCCTATAGAATTTTGAATGCAATGACTGAGGATAAAAAAATTCCTTTATAGGCATTGTCATGAAAATCCTCCAAGAGATTCTTTTGTTGTTCTTTGTTTATGCATCTAAGAAAGGATCCATCTAAATATCTTTTATATAACATATTATCCAAAATCACATATCTAGTTGCTTTTAATTTAATAGTCCTTCTCTACCTAGGACTCAAGTGAGTTGGGCATTTTCCATAGGATAGGAAAAATGTTATATCTAAATACCATTCTTTAAGGGAATAAATGAAAATAACCAATGGTATCCCTTATTTTTGCTTTGTTGAGAATTAGCACTTTCAAAAATTAATTGGAAAATGCCTTGTCCTCTTACCAAATTTGTATGTTTGATATCTAGATCATAATCTTATACTTTGGCTATCTAACCACCTATATTTGGCCCAAGTTCTTGTTGAGTGAGAATTTATTTTACCATTGAATCTAGAACCATGCCAATTTTATGAGAGTTTAAAATGTAGAACTTGAAATGTTTTACAGATTTGAACATGACATATGCATGCTTTTATATTATATAATATGTGAGGTCATGATATTTCAATCCATAACTCATGAAATAAATGGGGAACTCAACTCCTTTATCATTTTTTTATACTAGGATAGATGATAAAGTATAATAAAAGGAGTAGTAACAAGTAGTGAAATTTTTATAGAATATTGGACACGTCAAAACTAATGTTTTGATGATCATTTATTTTATTTTATTGAATGATTTATTCTCATCATTACTCCATCTAAAATAATATTTTCCATTCATCATTTACAAAATGTTCTTGGTGAGTCCAACAAAGTCTAGAATGAATCTTTTGAGGAAATTGACTTTACCAAATAATGAATGATTACCAAGTTTACTGGTTGGCAAGGACAAATCTTGAATAACTTTCATGATTTTTTGATCAATCTTAGTACCTTTTCTAGATACCATGTGACCTAATAATTTTCCTTCCATTACCATGAAAATGGAATTCTCTGGATTCAATTAAAATCCATAAGAATAATATCTTTCAAAAACCTTTTGTAGGTGTTAGAAATGATCTTCCCTCTTTTTTGAAAAAAATATGAGATCATCTAATTAAATGACTAAGTTTTTTTTTCATGTCACTAACTTACAAATCCATCACTCTTTGAAATTTTTTTCCTATGTTGAAGAGGCCAAAATGCATTCTTCTATAGGTGAAAGTTCTCCAAGGGGTAGTTAATGTTATCTTGAATTGGTCTTTCCTGGCTACTTTGACTTGATTATACTTAGAGAAGTCATCTAATATTGACATAATTTTATCTCCTATGAAAAATTAAAATATTTGATCCATGATTGGTAAGGGATAATTATCCTTTAGTGAGGCTTGATTAAGATTGCAAAAATACACATAAATCCTAACTTCTCTATTCTTTTTTCGAACTAGTATGATGTTGGCTACCTAGGTCGAGTGTTGAATTGAAAAGATATATATATATATATATATATATATATATATATATATATATATATATATATATATATATATATATATATATATATATATATATATATATATATTTAATTCATATATGGTTTGAGCAATCTTAGGATTATAATTCCTTAATGTTTGCCTGAATGGATTAATATAAGGCTTTAGTAGAATGTTGTGCTTCATATTTTTTGGTTTGAAGGATTTCAGGTCTACATAACTCCAAGTAAACACATATTTATATAATTTTAAGAGAGTAATGAATATTATACACTATTATTTTGAATAACATTTTTTGATATTCACATACCTTTGTTCTCCCTCAATGCTAATGTTCACTATCTCATATTTAGGAAATCCTTAAGGGTGTTCTTAAATTTTTTTTATAACATACTTGTCGTGTTTGTCAAACATTTATTTTAATGAAATGAGACATTTTCGTATCTTATTTCCTTTTAACTAAATAACACTACCCTTAGGTGGATCCTTTTTTATATCTACTATTGATGAATCTTATTCTCCTTTATCTTCCTAGGTAAAGGATTCTCTATACGTAGCTAGACTTCCATTGACGAATAAATTTCTAAAATTATCTATCTTCTCCAAGAAGGAAATGATTTATTCATAATTAATGAAAACCTACCAATTTTCAAAATTTTATAGCACACTTGAGTGGTAAACTAATTCAATAAAATACCAATCTTGATAAATTTATGATGGAGGAATCATTAAGGAAATAAAGATGGATAATGCATCTACTTTGGAATTTTTTATGTAGTAACGATGTTTATAGAGAAATCCTAGAATGCCTCGATATAATCCCAAACTCTATTTTGGTAATAATTGAGGCTATCATTTCCAACTTGATATTGACCTTGCACTTATTTAAGGATTATTTTGACATCAACTTGAGCTCAAAGATTTTAAATACCTATTTCTTCTCGTATCTATAATCTTAGCAGCAAAGCCTCATAGTTAGTAGTATTGTTTTTACATTATAACTAGAGTTCGTATGAGAAAGGAAAAAGCTATCTGCATGGGGATATTAACAATACACTAGATCTTTAACTAGTGGTTCATCAAATCCTATCAAATTCTATAGTTTAGATATCATTAGAATCACCATCAATTAGTTATAAGAGTTTTATATCTTATTATAACATCATCATATAACTTTCAAGTCCAATTTCTTCATATAATATATCTACTCTTGGATCATTATATTTTTGAATTAAGAGTTTGAATTTTGGCTCTAGGAATAGATTTTAATTAACTCTTTTTATTGGAATTAACACCTGAGTCTAATCAATTTTGATTTCTCCCACAATATCTTTACATAAGGACTACTCAACAACATTTTATAGCTAGGAAGAATATTCACCACCAATACAGTCATTTTCATCTTCTTTTATGTAAAGGTGGATAGAGCAACATATTTATCTTTTATCTATATAATCAATGGAACTTACTTTGCTTCCATATTAAAGTGACATTTGAAAGTATTGGTAAAAGTTAACCCCAAGAAATGGGCCACCTTCACTAGAAAGACAATGTCATAATCCCCTAAATCAATTATATAATTGTTCAATCTATATCCACCAACAAAAATAGACACATAGAAATGTTTGCAACTCTCATTATCTAGTGTGGTGATAACTACATTGTTATATAAATCAAAATTAGCCATCTTGATGTGTTTTCCATTAAAAGTTGTACAAATACATGTTCCTTTGATAAACTTTAACAATATGTTTAACTATTCAAGATTATTTCTGAGATATTCAATTTGAGAAATTTGAAACTTAGTTTTATTCATGTGATCAATTATATTAAATGAATAATTGATGGGTTATTCATTTGTAATCAAACAAGGAATGTTTGAACTATCATACCTTTTTAGTTATTTATATTTTAAAATTTTGATAATGGGGTGCCTTTATTGAGAATACATTTAGGACCTATCATAGCTTTAGGAACATCTTCATCCAAAGTTTCCATGAGCAATCTAATGATACATCCTCATATTATACACTAAGGATGCCACATGTAGAAAATTAGAATTTAATATGTTCATCATGATATTATCTACCATCTCAAGTGAATTTAAATAAATTATTCCTTAAACCCTTTGGTAGCTCATGGAGTTGAGCACCTAAATCTAGTCGACCTATACAATCAACCCAAGGTACAATAAAAACCATATTTGTATGGTTGAATAGTCTAAAAATTATTATTTTTGGTAGATATAAGGATATAATCAAAGGTTGTACTTATTTGATTTATTTTGGAGAAAGTATGAAATTGTATTGTTCTTGCAAGTCAAATAATATGTCAGAGATTCCTCTCTTATTTATGGACCTTATATATATATTTTATCTGCCAAGATGATGAAATTTTTTAGGGAACTCTAATTATTATTCTTTTGTCAACAAGCACAACTAACATTTGATCAAATTTAACATGTTTCTCTTCTTAACCTAACACAATTTTGGATCTTTGGAATTGGATATTATCTAACTAGTGGTTCCAAGCAAACTCCTATAAATTAAAAGAAATATTTGGTTATGCATCTTATGTCCAGTCAAAATTTGGGTGAATGACTGGGTTTAGATTTCTAATAATAGTCATGCAAATGATTAAGATTGAAAATAGTGGGTTACATGGAAGGTAAAAAACATTACCCATGGTAGGAAACAAAAATTATTGGTGAAATATTTGGTATATGATAAAAAATCATGATTTCACTAGAATTTATGAGATTAGAGTATCTCCTCTAGTATGAGGGGATGTTCCCTTTATTAAAAGCAATAACAAAAAACACAATTATGTAAAACATTTATGATTTAAATGAAAGAAGGTTCATGTAAACTTAATCTAACTAAAAATAGAGGAAATAGGGTCATGGGGTGTGAAAAAATGCATATTTCCCCCATTTATGTAATAAATTTAATTTTAAAAGATAAATTTTATTTAAGAGATTAGACACTATTCGTGTTTGGAATAATGAAAAGTACATGGACATAAGGAAAATGTACTCTCATTAATGAAATAACCAAAAACAAAGTTCAAATAACTCCTTTTTGGATAAAGAGTGAACATAAATTTTCCTTCTTATTATTCAAGACTCACAAATTGTGGACATCAAAAAGCCCTTTTTCAATTATCATGTCTTGTATTTATAACAAAGGGAATGGGATGACCCTTCACATTCCAAAGTGACATCTCATATTTTATTTCTTGTCTTATTATACCTTTTAGAATTTTCACTTTTACAACCAGAAAATATGAATTTCCTAAAATAGAATTTTAACAAAGATAGGAAGGAGAGATAGAGAACAAATTTCACCAAGAAGTTTTTTGTGAGTCAACAACACTGGTGGATGGGTTGAATATTGTTGAGTCTTCTTTAACCTAATATTTATCTTTTTTTTTCTTGAATTTATGGAATATATTGACCATTTCAATCAATTCATTATTTTTTGTAATCAAAATGTGACAACAACATGTGAACCATCTTTAGGAAATGAACATCAAGGAACACTGAGCTTTAAACAAAATTTCCAGCTGGGTGTTTAAATTTTCTAGTGAAAAATGAATTTTTTATAGAGTTTTAATTGAATATTTATTGAATTTACCTTCATTTAAAATATCTTATTTAATTACCTTTTAAAATTAAAATTTCAATTCATCTATAGTATGTGTCTTAGTCCCATATTATTTATATAATTGGTAATGGATCCCATCTAGATTACTAGAAATTAATTTGATGTTATCTTCACCATACCTCTATTATCCTCTAGTTCTTTTATAGCCTTTATCAGGATTTCAATTTTCTAAAATATACATTCTTCCCATTTATAAGATGTATCATCCTCTTCTTTCTTGAACACTCCTACCATTACTTTATCCTCCATCATGATCATTTATTTCACATCCTTGATTACTTATTCTAAAAATTTCAAGGTGTAATTATGGGCTTTGATCTATACATAAATATCCTACAATTATTGTTTGATAGGATCATATATATCTTCATGACTTATTCAATTTACTTCATTCTAGTTTCAAGAAAATCATCTAAGAATACTTCGAGAGTTCTGCCATAGGTGTTGTATTTATTGATCATGGAATCAACACCCTTGTTTATTCATGTCAATTATGTCAAGGCATAAACTAGCAATACATCAAGAGTTTCCACTAGATGGAGCAAATAACTAACATAACTTGTTAGCTATTTGATTTATCTTCTAAGTTGTTCTTGAGTTAACTCATATTATTCAAGACTTTGAATGTTCCTCTCAGTGGTTTCTTGAAGATAAAAATTTGTCACCTTATTTTATTGCTTCTATGATTGATATATTTTTCTCATTATGATCTCCTACTATCATTTCTATAATATCATTCTCAAAATTTGCTTCATAAATATCCAAAAACTATGCTCCTAAGGAATTTGATGCCAACCTAGAGGTGATCTTTGATTTCTTTGGTGTAGGAATCTTCAAGAGATCAACTACAACATCAAAATCCATTAATTTAGCTTTAACCACCCTTTTTATTTTTTGAGGCATAGGTTGAATCCACTAAAATGAAAAGTATTTTAAGGTAACTACTTGATTAAAAGGTGGAGGAGTAGGTTGATTTAGTGGATGAGGAGGAGCTTATGGGGATCTAAATGGGGAATGTGGGTTCTCTTATTCAACCCTTTTTAATTTTTTAATTTTGGAAGATGAGGATTTGTAATATTGTGTGGTATATAGGATGAACAAGTTGGGATCACCCAAGGTTTCAATTGAATACCATGGTGTTACTAATTTCTTGGCTTGCTTATTTTCCCTAAAATTAGATTTTCTTCACACTATTTTCCCAATTTTTTTTTGGGATGAGGATCCCCATATACAACATCACTTGAACTTGAGCACCCTAAAGATTCAATAATCACCTTAGAATAACTTTTCTTTGGAACTAATGGATGTTCTTGATTGAGGGAGCTAAATTTTTTCCCCTCTTTGAGCCACCCATATTTAATCTAGCCAATTTTTTGTCTAACCATTTATTTATGTGATTACATACTCTTTGTGTCCTCAAGTGTAAGTCATTTAGTTCCCTAATTGACCAATTAATTACTAGGAAAGGTGCATTCATGATTATGTTGGCATATTCTAGATCGAGGATATTTGACTTGGCATCTACCATCCCCTTAGGAACCTACTCATTTGTGAATACCATTATTTGATCTAGTATAATTTGACTCCAATATCTTTGAATTACCTTAAATTCATTTGAACAATCAGCCAAAAAGTCTTTGAGATGAGGTTTATACTCATATGTTGACCATATACCTAGATTTTACTTCAAATACCCCTTGGTATCCATAGAATCTATATCGATATAGGTTTGGAGAGTGACCTTAGATATGGCTAGTTTATATTGTGATAATTTACAATAGACTTATAGATGAAATGAATTAATATAATGAGGAATGAAATGTCAAGCACATGTTTATCTCTACATCATTTATGAATGATTGATAATTGAATATAGAGATCAATGAGGATGATCTTATCATTATCCATCCTTAGGAGTCTTAAAATGTTCCCTTCATAACCTCTATCTTTGATGTATATAAATTTTTATAACTTAATATAGTAGTTGACATATTGGCTAATCAATTTGGCTACTTCATTACAGATCCTCATTCCCTAATCTTCTTCAAGAAACTACACTACTCTTATTTTGAATTCATCATTCACCTTGGTATACTGTTTATTATTTTATTATAGTGTGGCATGTGGAAAACACTCAAACATTTTTATCGATTGAGTGATAGTTCCACATTAAGATAGCCTTGGGTATACCATCTGGAAGGCCAAGGTGTATACCAGATAGGATGTCATGAAAAGCTACCCTGATGTTTACACATATAATAACTAATCATGTAAATAATCATTGATTAATTTACCCAAATCCATAAATTGATTTTTGTGAAAAATGATTTGCATTAGGAAGAAAATCCAAAGGTATAAAATTCTAGTTTCTTAATTGCCTACTATTCAATTTAGTAGGGTAATCATATCTAAATGTTCTTGTTTGAAATATAATCCATATAAGGTCTTGGGATACTTAGATATCTTCTCCTTTTTGTGTTTCATCTAGGAATTATTTATAGTGGTAAAACACTTGGTAGGGTATTTATTCCAATGAATCTCTCCTTCACTTATGTTGAAGTGACTAACTCCTCATGGAGGGGGATTCTCAATGTCATGAATAATTACCATTCTATCTATGTTCTCATGAGTTTTCTAGATTTCAACCTGATTTCCCTAGTTTGTGAATTGTAGTATCTACCATAGGTGAATACTAAATCTAAACATTAAACTGAAGTGGTAAAGGTAACTACCTATGGATGATCACTCTCTTCTAGGTGTTAGATCAACATTGTTAGACTTTAAAAATCAAGTCTTTTATAGAAGTCAATCAGGTCTATGTGCCCAATATGAGAATCAAAAATATTGGGTATGTCACAATCTAACACCAATAATGGTTCATATCCCATGTATATAAATTTCATCTTGTTGTCTCTAAATTGGCTGATAACTACTTGGCATACAATTGAAAGAATATATAGTGGGTTAGGAGCAAAAAATGTAGGGTGGTGGACATAACATAATTCCAAATTTTATAAAAATGGCTCCTTATAACAAGATCAAGATGAGGGATCCATTGGTGAGATAAATATTATAGTATTTCTATAAAAATTTGGTAGAGTTTCACTCTTGTAGGGTAGGGGGTAGAGCAAAAATGAGGGAAAAGGGTCTAAAGATGAGTATATAAACCTTTTTATTCTCTTGCTCAGGTGCCTTAATATTCATGCATGCACATAAAGTGAGGACCAATAGTTTAGCTAAGGGTCCCTCATGGTTGCATGGATGCAAATGTGGATTTCACTATGTCTTGCATCTTTATGTGGCTAACAGCTCAGAGGTCTAGATGAAGGTCCCCTAGGGATATGAAAATTGTATATGTGGTAAATGTAGCATCTTACATCTTAATGTGTCCAAGGTCTTAATGGTCTGGTTGGGGCATCTAGATTTTCATGGATGAAGTCTTACTTCAAAAAAGTTCTAAGTAATAATTTTTAAATTTGTTTGATATTTCATACTATCATATTTATCAAATAATAAGTAACAATGACAATATAAATAACCCAAGTGCCTAAGTATAAATAGAGTTAAGTTTTCCCACTATCACATGGTAGAATCAATGAAAATAGGTCTTGGTTGTATGCTTTAGGTGAGTGCATGAGGTCATTAGTCAAGTGATATTAAATCATGTTAGCTCATTGGTTTATTATTTTATTTTAGGCTCGTTATTAGAATTTAGTCAATAAAAACTAAAGATAAATACTCGAATATTTGGTTCTATTTTTGGGACCTATTTAATTTTTATCATGATATTAAAAGTATGTTTTATTGGCTCTCTTTGGAAAATGCCAAGCATTTGATTCACATAGTAGAAGATAAATTTTCACTTGAATATATTGGACCATGATTTTGTGTATCAATGGGTAGAGAAGAATTTGTATGATTATTTATATGAAACCTGCTTTGTAGATTTATCTATTTATTTTTATTCTTGGCTATTGGAATATGCTTAAGATTGCTCAAGAAATTATGAATGAAAATATCCCTAGTCATTATAGCATCACATAACCTTGACAAATTTGAGATTTATCTAGATTTGTGTTATGGATATCTAATTGAAAGGAACATTAAATAGCTACATATTAGAATACACTATCTCTACATATTCTTGTCCAAAGGAAGTATAGTTCAATTTACTAAAGGAACATGTAGAAGTTATTTAAGATAGTTTCCACTTAGAAATTTATGGTTGAATTTGGACTTGAGAACTTCCCCATAGACAAATAAAACTCTCTCATGCATGAGAAACACAACTAGTGGTAAAATAGAAGAGTATAAAATGGTATAGGATTGGTAGTTTAGCATGGAAGTCAGTCACCAATAACTATAGAAGCATAATTATGATGATGTTAGGTATAAGGCCATGGGAGGTACTGATCCCAAGGGGAAATTAGAGGATACTAGAAGTCTCATGAGAATCCACAAGAAGGAAATAAGACATAGTGAGCACTCCCTAACCATGTATATGTAACCTTCATTGGCACATATATGCATATAATACATAGGATAAACATTGATGATATCACAAACCAATACGCACAGGCCCAATTTCGCCTCTACAATGCATGCTCATGCATCTAATTTTGATGGAAATATTTTAATAAATTAGGATATTGATTTGTGAAGTCTAAATGTGAGTCCATAGAATAAAATTTTGGAGTACAAGTTCAAAGTAGCATTTTATAACAAGGCCAACTAAATTTACCATTATATTTTTTTTGATTCTTAAAACCTTCACTTCAAGTTAAACAACCTTCTATGGGAAGATTTATAGGAGTGGGATTGAATTATGGTCTATAAAGCAACCTCCAAGATTTTAGAAGTTGGCTCTTCGTTTTAAGTGGGGGGATGAAAAGGGAAAAGAAAGAAATGCAAATAAAAATGAAAGAACACTAACTAAGGAAATGAATCAATAGATTCAAATCATTGACCTATAATTTCATAAAATATATTGAGCCCTTAAGCATTATAGACCATAAAGGAGTATAAAGCATAAATTAAGATCTATAATGCAAGCAAAGGTCAATACTATAGAAGCAAAAGAAAAGAAATAATAGACAAAAATAAATCTTCACTCAAAATGACATAGAACACCAAAACCTCTTCATTATAGGTGGAGAATAGAGTATATAAGGAATGAAAGGCACATACAAGATGTCTTATAACACCTATGAGAGGCACCTATTAAGGTTACATATTGAAAAAATGCAAACTGCTACTATTCCTATTCTATTAAAAATGGTTGTCTACAAAAATATAAATCCTAGACAAATGATAGCCCCCTTTCTAAAAGGGATGAACCTATAATATATAATCAAAGTAGATTTTCATGGGAGTGACACCTAGAAATCTTGACACTCACACTTATGATGATGCCATTATAAATGAATGAATGCCTCAAGCCCATGAGTGCAGTTATCCTCAAAATCTTGGATATGGCACAACTGCACTCACCTTGTTATGGATATTGTGCTTAGGAAGATCATAATAATGCCACATGTTTATCTCTAGAACTACTTCTGATATGCCATTGGAGATGGAGATATGCTTACCCTAGCTAATGGTGTAACTCATAGCTCTAACAAGAAAAATTTGCCTTTGAAAAGTTCCATGGTGCCACGTGGAAAGACTCATCTCTTATTTATTATAAGTACATGGTGGGTCCCATTCATTTCTTCATCACCCAATGCCATTATTTAAAGGCCTATAAAAAATAAACTACTCTTGAATAATAAATATGATGCCACATGTCAAGTAGACACTTATCTGGGGAAATTTGGGCACTTATTTGGAAATAAGAGCATGAAGGTACCATGTGGAGACACCACATTTACCTTGATAACTACTTGGTGGGTCCCATCCATCATCGTATTAGCCAATTGTGCTGCTCAGAGTTATGGCCTTGGGTCACCACATGTTGAGATGGCACTACTCTCAGATGAAACAAAGACTTCTTCATGCCAATGAAGCACTAAGATATCATGTGTCAAAATCAAAGGGAGGCCAATACTTTGGAAAAATATACAAAAGGGGGGCTTGAGAAGGAAGAGGATGAAAGGCAACTGTTAGATGTGTTGAGTGAGTTTGGGACCAAAAATGAATTACTCAAAAATAACAGAAGGTGGATTATGATCCATAATTCATGATGACTCATAGGGGTGTCCACCTATGGATGAGATAACCCAAATCTCTAGTATGTAGACCAGTCAAGGTAAAATTTTCAAAATAGGAGGAATGTTTGTAACTTATAATTTTTTAAAGGGCCACTTACGAGGGCACCCACTCTTCTTCCTTGGGTTGGACCTTCTTCTTAAGAGCCTTAGAGGCTCTATCTAGGTCGATAAACTCCTTGAAATATATGTTCCCCAAATCATGTACTACCACTAGAGTCTAAAATTCTAGCTGAGTGAGTAGCTGTAATATTTTTTTCCATTTAAAAGACACCAAGTGATTGACCAAGATCCATGAACATGGTTTGGTCATTCTATTTCTACTCTAGTAGTGCTTTTATTTGGTTCTATAGTAAGGCATTGTTTTCTACCAAGAATAGGGTGGGGAGTCCTAATTAGACTAGTTGTTCAATGTGTCCCCATCTATCTTGGACCACTTTTTCTAAGGTATTATAGAATTCCTTACATTTGGTAGCTACCTTATTATAGCCTATAAATTAATTAAACTTTTCTACCACTTGTCTCTGATCAGTCACCCCACCACTTTTAGTTTTTCATCTTAATTATTGTAAAGATTTTGGATAAGGAGTTGTGCATCATGTACCTTGGGGGTTACTAAGGCAATGACCTAGTTGATGTATGTGCTTACCTAAGAGCTAAGATTTTATAATTTTTTAATGAAGATGAGGGATAGCTTTAGGTTTAAAGCTACTCTTTTGATCCTCTCCTAGTAGGATACATATAACTATTAAATCATTGGGAGGATCTTCATGGTCTAGGAGCACGTGGTGAGGTCATTCTATTTCTTAGTCATTGATTGAAGGCTACTACTATGCCTACTACTATAACTATTAAAAATACCAATTAGAATCTGAGAGCTTTTTTTGAATTTATGCTAGTTTAATCTCTTTATCTTGTCACTTAGATTATATGGTCACCCTTATATTGGATTATACCTAAAAATGCTCATTACAGACATGAATTTTAAGGTTAGAGCTCACTTTTTTGAGCTTCATATCTTTAGCTTTAGCCTTAGTATTGAGGTGGTCAACTATATCCTACACCTTGGTGAGCTCCAACTTGGTCTTCTCTAGCTGTTAGGTCACTTTGATGAATTCTATAGTCACATACTTTTGTGTTTCATCCATCAGCTTCACCCTATTAATGGGTTTGTCCTTACTGAGGTTGACGCTAAAAGCTTATATTACATAGTCCCTTAGTTGCATCTAATATTTGGGCTTGACCACTTGAGAGGCCAAATGATAAATCATGAGGGATTATTTCACAAGGTCATAAAATGACTGCATGTGAGTCTCCACTAGGGTCTTGGCCTACTTTCCCATTGTTTTCTCCATTTAGGCCTCTCAGGCCCTTCTTATTACGTCCATTTAATGAAGGTACTACTTTGGTACTTAAATATTTTCCCCTATAAAAAGGATTCCCTATTGTAGCATGAATGGAATGGTGACTTTTTATTATGAAACAACAAATGGTGTTCCTCCAAAGGTGAATGGATAAAGGGTAAGGGTAGATGCAGAGAAAGATGGTAGCCTAAAAAGTGGGTTATAGGGTGATTATGCTACTAGGGAAGATGATGTAGATGATGGGGGTGAAGGAGTCAGGAAAGGCATGAGGGAGGAGATCAGAACCTTGGAGAAAAGTAGTGTAAGCTCAGTAGAGAGTTGGGTAGATGAAGAGGAGAGTTGGGCTAGAGAAGTAATTGGGTGGGTAGTGGAGGGTGTTATAATGAGGTAAAACTATGGATAGAGATGTGGGGGTTGAGAAAGAGGTTGAGGTAGAAATAAGGGGCTAGGATAAGCTATCTTCTTCTACATGGGATCTGATAAAAGGATAAATTTTGGTTTCTTAGGACACTTCTACCATGATGATCTAGTTATGAGGTGCATTGAATCAACTTCTTGTGGTTACAAGGCTATGGGGTATAGGTACAAAGGAGGTGGCTAGGTTTATGGCTTTGGGATATCTAAAACTTCATTTTCCTTCTTTAGAGGCACATTTATCACCTCTTCTCGAGGGGTATCTTCCTCTTCCTCTTTTTCTCTTTCTTTTTTTCTTCTTTGGCACAGAATCCTCCTTCTACCAGGCTTTCCTCTAGATGATATTCATCCCAAAGACTTCTGAAGGTTTCATATCCTTCCTCATCCTCAAATTTTTGAATGGGGATTGCCACTCTCTTACCTATATTTTGTATAGGTGGTTATTTTATCTTTACTCTAATCCCTATAGGTTAGTTGTGACCTTAGTACCTTTGTCTACTTTTGGGAGGGGTCAAACATTCAAACCATGTCATAGAAGGACTCCCACAACCTAAAGGTATCCAATGAGATTTGAGATAGATCTATGTAATAATTAGGGTCATCTTCTATAGGTGACTTCCTTTCTTCAAAGTATGGTCAAGGCTGATGATTGGGCACACTAGCAGTTTTTAAGGAGGATATGAAACCAATCGGGTCATATCTCCATCTATCATTGATCAAGTCAAGGCTGAGATAAGTAAGTTTAGAGGTAATCAAGTCCTCATATATCCTTTTCACCACCATGATGCCTCCTTTTATGAAAGGTACATCATATAGACCCTTGTTATTTCTTACTCTATAGATGGAGTCCACCATATCAAGTTGGTAGGCTAACTCTTAAGGATAAAGTTATGTCTATCATTAGGTATGAGAGATAGAATAGATCACCCTTAAACTTATGGGCTTGGATGAAGGTGAAATGGATTCTAAAGAACTAATTTACCAAAACTCTACTCCTGATGAACCATGATCACTACACATCCATCATCTTTTCTGTAATGGCCTCTTGATTAAGGTCAATGAGGATAAGGGATAAAAAGATTTTTAAAAAATAATAATAGTCCTACATGATTTATAAGATTTGGGTCCATATAATGAATAAGGTCACCATGTTGTGTAAAATGTCTTAGAGGATTTAAGAATAAGATATGGGGAGAAGAATTGGGAATGCTAGAATATAATGAGATGCAAGAAGAAAGAGGAATACTGAAAGGTAACCCATGTTGAAAAGTTTTCTAGCTCATCCTTCATGGTAGTGGTGATGGCATCTATAAAATCCATTTTGTATACCTCCACCTTATTAACTATATTTAGAATAAGATCACCCCTAACTAAAAATTGGTGATGTTGGCATTTGATTCCATCCTAAAGATAAAGGTCAACATCGATAGGGCATTCTTTAAGTATTTCATGGGGATGTTCACTAGGGGGATGGGTAGAGGAAGCACCTCTATGTATCTACTCTAGAGGAGGAAATTAATGAAGTAAACCTTATCATGAAGGCATCTTTGAGGCTCTCCATGCTACATATGTTGGCCTTTGGGTCACTTGGGAGCTGGAGCATCTCCCTAGTGGCATTCTCACTAATTTTCACACTCAAATGGGTGTTGCCTGTAATTATGCCAGTGTTGGCATCATACCTTTTGTGTAGAGGACAATGATTTTTGGGCATAGATGGGCATAGGGTAACATGAACTAGGCTAGTGTGTAGTCTTACATTTTGTACCCAAACAAGTCATAGTCATTCCTCCAGACCTTATCAATCATTTGGGCATGGGTGCCCTCCCTTAATTTCTTGTAATTTTTGGATAACTTGGGGTCATATATCTCATTTACAAAATCAGTGACCAATGCTTGGTCTCTTTAGTTCCCTTTATCCATCCTTTTGATGTTCAACATCTTCTCCTTTGGTTGAGTGAGGGAAGAGGCATAGGATTTGCTCACCACATATTGAGGGGGGTATTTCCCTAGATACTTGAGTTGTGGGTTCTCTTTTTTATTTGATGATTCTTACCTCCCAACAAATATGTTGAATTATTCATCAAGAATTTCTCTTCAAAATCACTCTCTATTCATAAATAAGATAATAGGTTAACAAATTCTACTCATAAGGTCTCACAATTCTTAGCTTGGCTCTCTTTGCTTTCTTTAATTTCTTAATGTTATCAAGAATTCCAATGCGTTAAGTGTTTGGATTGATGTGGAGATGGGTGTTTATATACCAACAATCCTCATCATGAAAATTTTGTAATCAGGTTCCTCCCATAAATGTTAAGGGTGGCACACATGCTTGAGGATCCACTCATAAGAGATTTGTGGAAATTATTATGGGGGATCATGAAAAATAGAGAATATTCCATTAATGGTAAGTGACACAAGTAGATAATCATCTTTTAGAGAATTTTTTTTGAAGATTTAGGAGAGCTAGGGTGAGGACATGTGGAAACTAGATAAGTCACTTATGCCAATGGCACTTATTCAAAGGAAACAATAATGTAAAGGGAAACAAATCAAAAATAAACAATAACAAAGGAAAGGAAACTAACTAGTTATATATAAGGGAAAGGTAGGTAAGCTATTTGAAATTCTTCAAATTGATCCTGTTAACCAAGATCTCTAATGTATTACCCTCTTCATATTCTAACTCAAAAGCATTTCCATACCTATTACTGCTGATGAAAAATGGTCCCCTCAACATAGAGTAAACTTTTGCATGTTGGCCTAGCTTTACATCCCTTTTATCATACTTGAATACTAAATACCTAGGTTTGAATCATGGGTCTAATGAATTCTTGTTGAATAATCACTTGACCAATTGTTACAAGGTGATTTTTACATTGCTTGCCTATTATATTTCTTCTTGAAGGCTAAGTAGCTCTATGATGCTCATTTCCATCACTCCATTTTCTAAAATTTTAATAGATTTTTAAAGCTATAAGGTAGGGATTTATGATGACACCAACATGAATACTTCTTTCCCACATACAATTTCATGTGGGGAAGTTTTAAATATCTAATTTACAGTGATGCAATCTACCCATAAAACCATTCTCACATGCATGTGAAACTCCTTTTTCTAATTAATGCCCATCCTTTTGATTTGTATTATAAGGTTTTTATTTGTCAACCCCACCAACCCATTCCCTTATGGTTAGTAATTGGATGAATTTTTTAAGAAGATACCATTCTAAATAATGAACTCATAAATCTTAGACCTAAGGAAGGCTTTCACATTATAAAAGATGATTATCTTAGGTGGGCCAAATATTACTATGAACTCTTTTAGCAAGTTGAGAATCATATTCTCGGTCACCTCTCTTAGTAGGACTGCTTTTGTCTACCTATTAAAGTAGTTTTTGGTCACCAATATCTATTTATGACTGGTGCTTGGGATGAGATTGATCATCTTGATGAAATCTAGAGTCCAGTATATAAAGGGTTAATTGATCATGATTTGGTTTAGAGGCATGGCCAAATTATTTCTTTTTCTTGTAAATAACTATCACTTTTGGCATTTTTTAACTACCTTATGGTAGTCTACAAACATGGTCGACTAGTAATACCTTGTGTGTATGATATTTATTATAGTTGTTTTTACTAAGAAGTGGTCTCTTAGGGGAGTGAATTATATATCTTGGAGAATTTTCTTATCTTGGTGTCTTTCAACACATTGAAGTAGATCCCCATTGAAATTTATTTTAAACATGACTTCTTAGAATAACATGTAAGTAGCCCCTTATAGTTGATAAAAATGCCTTTTATGCATATGGAGACCATTAAGGTACTGACTAGTTGCATAAAGAGGATCATTTTGGCCATTTAAAATCCATTAGTTTCATATTAGTTTAGTAGGAATACTTCTAGAATGTCTTATTCTTCTAATATAATATTTACACATTGGGCTAAGTACTCATGGATTCCTTTTCCTCTAATCACCTTTATCAACTTGAATTTAATATCATACTCTAGGATATTGGTGATCTAATTGACCCAATTTTTATTTATTTATCCATTCATTATGTATCCATGGATACTATAGTGTGCCATCTACACCATTATGTTACTTCCTACCATAAGGTGCCTGAACTTTTTAAGGCCCTTGACAATGGTGAAATCATGTCTCTCCATGAAATTATACTTGAATTCGTAGCAACATAATGTTATTGAGTAGAACATGATTGGGTGTTCATTTCCTCCTTCATCTTTCTTTTGAGTTTACATAGTTTTTAGGCTATGCTCACTCATGTAGACATACATGATAAAGTCCTTATAAAATTCTGGGTTGGCTAGTGCTAACATGGTGGAGATTGCATCCTTGATCTCATCAAATGCTTCTTTTCCATCAAGATTATACTTGAAGGCCTAATCCTTCTTTAACATCAATGCGATTTGTCTCACTAATCTTGTGAAGTTGGATATGAACTTGCTAATGAAATTAATATTTCTAAGAAAATATTAGACTCCTTTGTTGTTTATCGATGACGCTGAGTACCTGATGGATTTTATTCTCTCTAGGTCAATAGCAATCCCTTCTTTAGATAATACATGTCCAAGAAACTTGACTTATAAGACTCTAAAGACACATTTTTGGGGTAAAAGATACCCCAAATTATTTGAACCTTTGGAAAACCTTCTCAAAATGATCAAAGTGGTATTCCTTATTTGAGAATACAGTGAGGTCATCTAGATAGACGAGGATGATATTATTGATTAGGCCTTTAAAATACACATCCATAGCTCACTAGAAGGTATCCCCAATATTAGAGAAGATAAAAGGCATCTTTACATATGTGAAGGTTCCCCACATTATGGTGAAAGTGGTCTTTTGTTGATCTTCCTCATTTACCCATACCTGATTACATCTAAAGAATCTATCAAATAAAGAGAAAATTTTCACACATGTTACTATCTAGAGGATCTGTTCCATAGGGGGAAGGGAGTAGTGATCCTTCAAGGAATCATTGTGCAAGTCCCAAAAGTCTATGCATATCTAGATATATCCACTCTTATTTCATAAGGGAAATAAGTTGGATACCCATGTCAAATGCTTTATTGGGTATATAATATTTGATTCAATCAATTTCTTGAGTTTTTGAGCCATGAAGGACTCAATTTTAGGATTCATTGGTCTTTGATTTTACTAGACTAGTTTGGTTCCTTCTACCAAGTTTATGGTGTGTTGAATGACCTCACGATCATATCCCTTCAAGCCATCATAATTCCATGTGATTACTCTTTTATATTTATCATAGAAAGAAACCAATCGCTACTTATCCTTATAAGGGACTTCTTTTCCAAACTTTAGCTTCCTTCCACCTCTAACATCAATCTTGGAGTAATCACTCTTATTTATGACAAACTTTTGCTTATCATTCCTTGCATCATCAGAGTCAAAAATACTTTCCAAGATGGTGAGGACCTTCGGTAGCTTGTTGGTCTTTAACTGCACGATGTGATCCAGATAAGCCTCTTCAATCTTTGGCTATAATTATTCCATGAATTCACATGATTTTTAGAGGAACGTGGTTATTTTATCATCACTTTTAAACACTTGCCAATTTTGGTCATTATCGGGGATGGTAGGTCTTATGATAACTCATATGGCCTACTCGTCAATGAACAAATTTATCACTACATTAAATTGGGAGCCAATCGTTATCAATTTATTTTCTTCTACATTCACAACCCTAGGCATGATTTGGATGTTGAAAGCTTTGAAACTTTCAATCAAATCCCATAAACAGTGGTGGTAAGACCTCATGCATATATTTTTGTGGTTGTGACTCCTCTTACTTAACTTATAACTAGTTTGGAATTACTAAATACTTTTAACTATTTTACAATTATCTTCTTGGCTAGGATAAGGCCATGGACTAGTGCTTCATTTTTAGCATTATTATTGGTGCAGGTGAATTAAAATTTGAAGGCTTGGAAGTTCTCTTTTCTAAAATAAGATATTAGCTAGATGTTGGCTATAGATCTAGTCTTGTACTTCATACCAAAAAAATGTAGAGTCCAAAATTTGGACTCATCTTTAAGCCCTTTACTTTGGTATTTTATCTTCTTTACAACCTCAGGAATAACTTGATCTTAATCATGGATCACATAGGTCCTGAGGTTGGTGGCATTAAATTTCTCAAATGGGTCATTTTTAATGAATTCATTAATAAGGGCCTCTTCCTCTAGACTTCTGGTGTCTGCTACTTTTTCTCCTTTGATCATCTACATATAGTGCATATCTATTCTTGAGGAGGTATGTGTTGCTTCAAATTTCATCATAACTTCATCCACTATGTGTTCTAGGTAAAGTGGTTCAGATAGAACCTTTAAATTTCAACCATACTTGGTCCTTAAGATTAGATGAGAATAGTCTAATGATATGTACCTACCTATCTTGGAAGTGAAATATCTTGACAAGCATAACCATAAAATAGGCAGGATGTCTATCACTACAATGTCTTATGGTACAATAATTCTAGGATAAAAATATGATATTAGGAGTAGAACCCTTATGACCCCTAAGGTTTGAACCTTCTTCCCATCTAGTTACATCACTAATTTATTAAATGGATCATACTTTAATTATAGTTAATTCATAATCTATTTAGGCATCACCATTATGTTTCCATCCAAATTGATAATCGAGTTGTGCAATAATTTCTTCCCCATAATTAGTGTCAAATAGAATGAGGTGGGTTTTGGTTTTCTTACCCCTTATTTGGTATTGATGAATGTGGAGGGTATGTGTGGTTTCACTCTTGTGCTAGCTTCTTTCCCCTTTGTCTTTGTAGACTCTACAATCAACTTTCCTTGCTTCTTGAAGGCTTATTTAAATAGATATTTCTACTTGGGGATTGATAGGATGTCCTAGAAGGAGACATTGGTTAGAACCCTTTTCAAATGCTCCACCATATTGTATGACCCCAAAGGTGGGATCTTGGGATATTTTACCTTTTTATGCACCATTTTTCTCTTATTTTGATAGTCAGAGGTGAAGTTTGGAGTACTAGACCATTTTTGAAAGTCATTAGGGGAATTGATACAACTTTGAGGCTCTCAGTTAACCTTTTCTTAGAATGCATGTAATAATTAGATTGAATTTGCAAGGATATATACATGGGAACTTCGCTTTCATAGACCACATCTTCACCTTCTACCTAGGAGAAGAGTGCATTCTCTAGGGCTATCTCTTCCTCTTATTCCAAGGACATTCCCTAGATATGTGTCATCAAGATGGTATTCTCAACCCTCAAGGATTGATATATATAGGCTCAATCAACTGTGTTCCCTTGTTTTTATTTTTAAGAAACCTTCTATTATAGATTCCTACTTGGATAATTTCATGGTCTATGAGCATTATTGAAAAGGAAAAACCATGAATTAGAATCATCTACCAAGTTATTTTAACTACTAACTAGCTCCCTATTTGCATTTGGTGATAATGTATACAAGGGGTCAGGTATCACAACCATTTGGTTCACAAGTTGTGTCTAGTGATTTGACACTTGATGATGTTGAGCTTAATGGTTTGGCCTTTTGCCTCTCTTGGTATTGGTTATACTAATAAGGTACCCTCCTCTCTTGGTAATTATTGAAAGGGGGATTTGGTGGCATAGCTGCTACCTTTTGAGATTGATTATCTCACTGAATTTTTTTTATCAAGATACTCTTCATGTCATTAATCTTTGTGTCTAGTGAAGACTAAGCAGATGTGCTTGCTTGAATTGTTGGATATACATACATAGAAGGTGGGGATATTGAGTTACTTAGGACTTCTTCTTATAGAGGCATCTATATCTTTAAAAACATCATCATTGATGGACATGGAAGAAGCATTCATGTATATATCATATTATCTTCATCTCTTACTACCTAATCATAAGCTTTCAACAACATCTATCCTCTAAGTAACTAGATCATAATGACATTATCTAAGTTAAGGGAATTGAGATAGAAATCAATGACCATACTTTTAGGTGGTCAAGAAGCTATTTGGATCATTTCTTGAGTCTTTGTAAACTTGGTATTGAAATCAACAATGGCCTCTTATGGGCCCCTTTTAATAGTTATTAATTATTTCAAGAGGGACAACCAATCCACCTTCTCATTGACTTACTCAAAGAATTTGTTTCCCAAATTATCCTAGGTGATGATGGAGTTGGTTTTAAAATATTGATACCAATAAAGATCCCTTCCTTTAAAGGAAGTGGCCAGTATCCTTAAAGATACATTTTATGCATTGGTAAAGTGTACAGTGCACACTTTTGTAACATCTTGGAGATGTTCTGATGTGGTCTTAAAATTATCTCTTGAGAACTTGGGGATCACCTTTAAGGAATTCATAGGAATGGGGTCCCATGTAGTTGTGGGTGTCAAAGGGATAAGTGGGATGCCACTATCCCAAGATATGAAGTTCCTTAGTGGGCCTTGAATAACCACTGTTTTTTACTAAGGAGCACTAGACCCTATAATTCTTTGGTGATTTGGATCTCCTAGAGGTGGTGTTAGTAGGCTCAAATTCTTTATTGTTTGTGACATTATTATAGGCCTTTAGCTCATAAACTTAGGCTCCTAGTTGGTTAGACTAGTAGATCTAACTTCTAATCAGGTGATTGTAAGTTTGGATCCCATCAAACATGACAAAAAAGAATAAACTATTGATGCATAAAACATGTGCTTTAGGTTAAATATCCTTCTATAGGAAGTATTGACCAAATTTGAACTTTATTCAAATGAGGTCAACCCCTACCATTTTAAACTTTTCAATAAATTTTATACATGTCCTATGGGGTCTCATATTGTTCTATATATCTTACTTGGCCTTGTCATAGTCCTTGTCTAAGTTCATCTCCTTTGAATTGGCCTAGTCAACCATGGTCAACTATAGTCAAATTTAGTCAAAGGTCCATTTGTATCTAATTTGTCCTAATATAACATTTATTAGGTTTTAATGTGTTTAAAAGTCATAAATTAGTCATTTGTTATATCCCATGTGTAAAAAGGGGTCTTTTAGCCACCTTCTAGCCTATTAATTGACTTGTACATAATTTTATGCAAGAAAATTTGACACCAAGGTGAGTTTCAATTTGGATCATTTTAAGATCATGACAAGTGATAGTTATAAGTTAGGTTCATTAGTCAAGTGGAAATTTTCCACAAAAATAAGGCCTTTTTCAACACTTTTACAAACTTCTTAAGTTCCCTTATAGCTAAAAACATGGTGGTGTGACTCCTCACCTCCCCAAAAGTCATCTCAAAATTTTTATTGCATATATTGAAAAAAAAAATCATCTGTAACTCATTTCTCTTATTTTTTCCATTAGTAAGACAAGGAAGGTCAAGTTCAAGCACTCACTAATGAAGGTACAGGTAGACCTAAGGGAAATTCTTTTACAAGTAGATATTGCTCTTAGTATAATTCACATCCATAACAATAACTTGCATATTTGTGGCTTTTCCTTCATGAACAATCACGTGCACTCCAAATAGCCTATTATGGAATTACATCTAAGAGGGGTATGGTTGTGCATCTATTTATTATTTTTAGAGTTATAGGGAGTTATGTGAGTTTTATGAGGTGTTTTTAGGTGGGAATAATTATATCACCATGATATTTCTAACACCAAACATTTCTCTTTCAATTCCCTTGAAGGAGGGTTCCAAATTGTGCTTGTTTTCCAAGTTGGCATCCATATATGGGTAACCTAATTTTTGTAACATGAAGGAGACCTCCATGGGATGTTTCAATGATCTTGGATTAATATTTTCAAAGTTATTTCATTTAATTTCCATTGTGAGATATCAATTAGTACACCTTCAAATCCAAATTGCTCATCTATTCCCTTGTTCACTACATGTTCATTTATAGTCATCTTACACAAGGTTTACAAGAGGTTATATGAAAGAATGAATCATAGAACATATGATATAACTCATGTTTTATAAATATCATATCCAAAGGTTCATAATTTTCATGTCATGGAGGTATAGAGACTATGAAAAATGGAATTTTCACTTCAAATAGTGAGATTTGGTCCCACAGTCCCCAAGTGTTGTAAACAAAGATCCTAAGGCTTCTTTGAGATTATATATGTCATGAAAAATATAAATATTCAATGTTATTTTTTGGTTCACCTTGTATCCTTATCCACCCTAAATAACCCTACCAATTTTTAGGTCAAAATGAGTAGTGAAGATTGGAGTTTCAAGGCCTCAAAATCTCCAAAAAAACATTGAATCCAATCAATAGTATCTATAGGGTATAAATGGAAAATTGATTTCACACTCCAATTTGATGAACCTAGATTATGCCACCAATATTGATCCATTGAAACTAGTGAAAATAAAAATATTGATCTATTGTGATAGTGACAAAGGTGAAATTTAGGTCTTGACCTCGTAAACCTATCCTATGTCTGTACAGGGGTCTGAGATGCTCAAACACAGTAAATAGGGTTATTTGATAGTGAGGTAAAGGATGTGAAGTTTGAACCTTTGTTTTAGTCCTTAAATATGTATGTAGGAATAATTAATTAAATGTGATGTAAATATAATTGAAATAGGGTCCTCAAACATCAAACTAAGCTCAGCTAACCACCTACACGCAACCTTACAACTCATTGCACATAGTCAGCTAAGGCATCTTGGAAATGAGAAGAAGGTTGAGTTTTGGACCTAATTTGTAACCTAAAAAAAAGAATAAAAGGTGAAATGAGTGAAATATTACCTCAAGGTTACCATTTAAAACATAAATTCATCATGAATACAGCCTAAAATCTTGCCAAAACACTTACATGTATGTCTCAGGCTAGGCAAGTAATGGCTATACTAGTTGGAGACCTAAGCATGATTGATAGGTGATTTGAAGGATTATAATGTGAAATAAAGTATTAATGGAGTATATTAACTAATAAAAATGGAGGTAATGGTCCTAAAACATCAATAGAAGATTAGAACTAACCTATAGTCAAGTCTTAAGGGACTGTATCAGGCCACATAGGCAGAGGCCTAGTTCGAGGATAAGGGATAAATTAATACAAATGAGTGAGATTAAAATTATAAAATATTATTTTTACCATATTAATTATATTTTAATCATAATATTATGTTTTTTATGTTTAAAAATCATGAATCAACCTCAAAATAACCTATAGTTTGCCTAAAATAGGGTTTCCCTTAATAGGTAGTCATACACCTATTCTAGGTTTCCAGCATAAAGAAGGTTTTTAAGGGGAAATTAGGATATATATGGTTGGGATAGGTTATTTCAGGAATGGATGATCCAAAAAATTACCTAATAAATCTCAATGTAATCCATTTTTCTTCAAGTACAACCTACACTCAGTCCACCTTCACAATCTGCCTACTCATGAAGTCTACCTTGGGAATTTGGAGAATTGAAGAGTCAAACAGAGGATTTGAGTGATAAAATTTTGTAATATTACCCTTAATACCTATAAAAAAAAATATAAAATAATGATATTTTATGATATAACATGTAAAATTCTCTCTATTTTATCTCAGAGTAGGGGCAGTTTTGGGTAAAATGTTGAAATGATGAACCAAAAGGAAATAAAAGATAAAATGATTATTTTATAAGATTTATGGCACATAATAAGGCATTATAAATCTTTATATATTATCTATAACCAAAAATTATGCTCTAACAAAGGTGGGTTGCAGTAATGGGTGAAGGGAATCCTTAAGCCTGAGGGCCAAATTGAGGTTCATGTGATTTTTTGACATTTTCCATGCATTGAAATTGGTTTATTAATGTCATAAAAGGTATATTATATGTTTTATATCCATAAATATTAAAATTAAATCAAGATAAGATCAAGTTGGGTCTCAAATGTCAAGCAGACCTATTGGCAAGGTCTAGGCCAAATGATAAACAAGGGTAAGTTTTCATTTTTGGATCTTGAGAAGATAATTAAATGATGGTAACATGTTTTTGGGTTGAATATACAAGTTATTTAACAATTTTTTTTATGATAACTCATA
The DNA here is from genome assembly GCA_037957365.1 of Torreya grandis. Taxonomy (NCBI): domain Eukaryota; kingdom Viridiplantae; phylum Streptophyta; class Pinopsida; order Cupressales; family Taxaceae; genus Torreya; species Torreya grandis. The sequence goes on from JARHVA010004296.1 coordinate 997,849, forward strand.
AATAATCCAACTATTGGCTTGCTCCCAAACCCTCACAAATTGCATAAAATGGCTCGAATGGTCAAGTAATGCTCATAACTTTTATGATATTATGAAAGGGAATTGGAGGAATTTAGGATAGTTGTATAAGTACCTTTAGTATCCCTTAGTGTAATTTGGAAATAATTATAACATTCCATATTTATTAACAAAGGTTAAGAGGGCTAGTCACTCCAAAACCCTCTCTAACCCTATTTCAGGGCCTGATGATGAAAATCAAGCTAGAAGTGACTACAGATGGATGAATTTGACCATGAGTGATGAAGAGAAGTTGTTTTAAACTCCATGAGGATCATATCCAATGGATTATATTTTATGGTACTATATTAAAAAGAGGAAAATAGGGATTATTTTAACCATTTTTTATGTTGTGCAGGTATGGTGAACTTACAATAGATAAAAGCACTTTTGGAGGAAGTATTAGGAATTTTTTTAAGTCCTCATGGTAATTTTAGCATTTTTATAATCTCATAGGTCCACTTTATAACTCTTTATTTTTAGCCAATCTAGTGAGCCAACTAGGGAGGACTTACAGAAAATGGTGAATCTTCATTTAAAAATATTTTTAAGGATAATTTATTGTAAATGATGGTATTAAAACTCATTAAACATGTCATTTCTCCTCTTGCATGGATTAGATTTTAGGTTTGAAGAGCGTGAAAGTACCAAGTGTGAGAGGTGAAGGGAAAAGGGCTATTTTGAGACTACCAAATGTGATCATGCATGGAAAAGATGATAAGAATGGTGAGGAGCCTCTCAAATGAATGTGATGGATTCTTAGTAACCCCTCCTACTTAGATTCATCTTAAAAATTGATCAGGTGTGGAGTTTGGGAAATTTTGTAAGGCCAATCATAAGAGGTAGTTTTCTATGAATAGAAAAGGAGTTTCTTGACTATTTTTAGGTTTTGGATGATTGAATATGACATTTTAAACTCATAACATGATATTTCTCACCCCATCATTATATCTCATGCATTTTTATCTAGTTTTCACATTAGTGACACATGTCCTTGTGCCTCTTCAACTTCTCCTCTCTCTCTCTCTTGTTCCAAGTTCTATAAATCAGGCCTTCTTAGCCATTGTATGAATCTTTCCACTTGGGTATGGGAAATCCCTAAAAAATTGTTTCCTTGAATCAATAAAGACAATTAATTTTACCTCATTAAAATAATTCACTTAGTGTGAATGATAGTTTTTAGTCTTGTGCAAGAGTGATGTCTATTTGCGTTCACATACTATTCCTACTAGTACTTAGTGTGTTATGTTCTCTTTTTTGAAGGTCAACAAGAAGTGTCAAGTAAGGTTTTAGGTATAGTAAATATCTCATTTAATATAGTTTCCTATCATGCATATTGCCTAAGTCTTCCTAATCTATGTTATCTCCTAGACCCTATGTTGAAGCATTGATGTGTGTGAGAGAGAGAGAGAGAGAGAGAGTTTTAATATTAATTGAAGTATATATGTAACTTATTCTTAGTTTTAATTTAATTTCAAAGAGTATGAGTATAAAAAACATTTTGTGTATCACCCGCATATATTAGGCTTAATTTTATTCCTATTCTTAACCCTTTTCAACCCCAAAGTGATAGTTTTAGGATATGTGCTTTAGTGATGAAGTAAGGAGAGCTAGCCCTAATCTAGAGATCTACTTCCTAATAGGGATACCCATAGCCTTGATTTGGTTCCATTGTCTCACTTTAACTAGGATAATCTTATTCCATCTCCTCATTTGGTGTAATTTCAAGTGATAATATGAAGATTTATAGGTGTGGGACTAAATTAAGGTCTGTAAAGAAACCTCCAAGATTTTAGATGATGGATCTTCATTATAAGTGGGGGGATGAAAAGGGAGAAGAAGGAAATATAAATAAAACTAAAATAACACTAACTAATATTATGTGCTAAGAGATTCAAACCATTAACTTATAATTTTATAGAATAGATTAAGGCCTTAAACATTATAAACCATAAAGGAGCATAAAGCATGAATTAAGATATATAATGTAATTAAAGATCAATACTATAAAAGTAAAAGAAAATATATAATAGATAGAAATAAATATTCAATCAAAATGACATAGAACAACACATATTATTCATTGTAGGTGGAGAATAGAATATAAAAGGCATCAAAGACACATACAAGACATCTTATCAAACCTGTGAAGGGCACCTGTTAAGGTTACAAAATGAAAAAATGCTAACTAATACTATTCATATTATATTAAAAATGTCTATCTACAAAAATATCAAATTATAGAAAAATGATAACCCCCTTTCCAAAATGGATGAGCCTAGAATATATAGTCAGAATGATATTCTCAACTATTTTGACTATGATGAGTTTTAGGGCCAAGGTAAAAGTTTTATGCAAGATCAATTCATGACTAATTACACCAGTTGACTAATTGGATCAATTCACACCTAGTTTATCCCCAAATCACATCCTATTTTTTGTCTAGACTTAGGTTAAAGGGGACCAAATTGGCCCTGCTTTCCTTCATGATTGAATTAGTGAACTTTTTCATTTATTTTGTTATGATATTGGTGTCAATTGACCCCCAAATTACTTTTCAAATTACCTAGAAATATCAGCACTTTCACTTATGATAATACCATTACAACTTAATGAAGGACTCAAGATAATGAGTGTAGTTATCCTCCAGATCATAGATATGGCACAATTTTACTCATCTTGTTATGCCCATGATGGTCAAGAGTGTAGTGACACCACATTTTCATCTCTAGAACTACTTTTGATATGCCATTAGAGGTGGAGATTTTCTTACCTTGACCAATGGTATAAATCCTAGCTATGATAGGAATTTTTTTTTTTCAAAAAGCACCATGGCACCACATGGAAATACTTATCTCCTTCTTGTTATACCATCATGGTGGGTCCCATTCATTTCTACATTAGACAATGACATTACTCAAAGGTCTATAATAAATAAACTAATCTTGGATAATCACTATGAAGTCTTGTGTCAAGGAGATGATTCTCTAAGGAAAGTTGGGAACTTATATATAAAAAATATCATGAAGATGCCATGTGGAAAAAATTTGTTTAACTACTCGGTGGGTCCCATCTATCACCCCATTATCCAATGGTGTTACTCAAAGTTTTGACCAAAAAGAAATGGCCTTGGCTGAGCGTTAGGTTGCCATTTATTGATCTGGCACTACTCTAAAATGAACTAAGGATTTTTTCATGATAAAGAAGTGTTAGGTTGCCACATGTTAGAAGAAAAGGAAGGCTAATACTTGGGAAAAATATACAAAATGGGCCCTCGAGAAGGAATAGGACAAAAGTCAACTGCTAGATGTGTTGAGTGAGTTTGGGACCAAACATGAACTTCTCCATAATAACATAAGGTGGATTATGATACACACCTTTAAATTTCTAGTGTAGTCAAGACATATGGATAACCTTGGAATGTTAGGTGGACTAAATATAAGTAGTGGAAAAAATACCAGCCCAACTAGATAATCAACCTCCCTTAGTACCAATATTTTAGGTGCTCTTATTAATATAGAAGGCATGGGAGGCAGCATCAGTGGTAGTTCTATTATAGGTATAGGAGGATAAGGAAGTAATTTAAGAAGAATTTTCAGGCCTATACTATAAGGTTTGGGAATAACTAGATGAGTGCCACCATAAGATCTACTACAACTGCCCAATATACTTATAATCCACTATGAGATGACAATTCATCTTCCTAATTATTGACTTGTTGAGAATACAATTGAATATGTTCACAAGTGTGAACTCATTTGGTAGGCATGGGGCATAGTGGCCATTGAGTGAAAGGCAACTTAGTTTGTCTCTACCCTATTAGATCACACACACAAATGGTATATAAATTTTAATCCTCATCAAATTATTTTCAACTATGAGCTGTTGAAATCTATTTTTATTTAGGAATTTGATATTATTAATTTTGAAAAATAAAGTATTTTTTTAAAATATATTAAACATGAGTTTATTGAGAATGTATGTGTATATGATGCCTACTTTAAAACCCTTATTTCAAATATATCATTTAAAAACAATCATACATAGCATGCATAATGGTTTCTAGGAGGGTTATTCCTCCCTTTTTGATGAGCCTTATCCATCAAGAACTTTAATGATATTAACGAGCCACTAGAAGCTACCCTCCATGCCAAAGCTATGGGAATTATAGATATGGAAATTATCCCCTTTATGGAGGATCAAATTTATTATATATATATATTATCATCCAAAGAAGATTATGGCCAAAAATACTCATGGCATTTGTAGTGGCCTGTGGTGTGTTGAATGTGAATTAGAGGGTCATAATAAGATAAATTATTGACAAAGGAATGTTTGTGTTATGTTAAAATAGTCCTAAAAGATCTATAAGGAAGATCATGTTAAATGAAACTATATATTAACTTAGTCTGCCATCTAAGTGGAAGTGTCACTATATTTCAAGATATGTGATGCATATACCCATGATACTAATGATGGTCACGTCATCAATAAGATTCATAAAGCATGTGAATGAGGTGCATACAAAACTTTTATAGCTAATACATAGGAACCTAGTGGGAATCAATATTTTTAAGGTCAAGGGTGTGTAAATGAAAGAAGAGGTGGTCGCTTTCCACCATTGACATGTTACAAGTGTGGATATATAGTCTACTACCAGTGTGATTGCATGATCTACCCTATTTGTGTTTTTTGTAAAAATGAGCATTAAGTGGAAAAATGCATAGATTTATATGTTTTTATTACCAAATAATGGAATGATAATGATGCTAGAATGATATAGATTGAAAAAACCCCAAATGATCAGTAGAGATCATGCCCTACCACTCCACTAGCTAGAACCAAGGTCAATGTCACTACTTAAAGTGGAGTTCATTCATTACCTATTGCTTCAAATCCACATGATAAAAATGTTCAACATGAAGAACCTCATTCACAATATTATCTAGCTTCCCAACATTTGAAAGAAGTGGTGTATGATAAAATGTCCTTGATATAATATCTATAAGGAAAATTTGAGTTATTAAAAGACAAGGATGTTACCATGTATACCGAGATGTAAAATGTTAAGGTAATTATGGACTTAGGGCATGATGATTATTGTGAGTTGTGAAAGTTATTCCTTAGAAAGGACATCATCCCCCTCCTTAAGAATTGGTTAAAATAACAAATTACAAAGCCTTCAGAGGATCATTTCTTGAACCATGTGTGTAGACAATATACTCATATCCAACCAAATGTAGAATGTGATAAATAAGTCCTTGTAAATTCATCTATTCATGTCTAGATGATCCATGCTATATTGGTGGACAATAACATAGATGTTAATGTTCTGAAAAATGATGTGTAGAAAAGGATGGGGAACCACACTTAGAAACCTTCCCTACATGTTTTATTCATGTTTAATAAGACTCATGCATTGCCTATAGGCATTCTTAAATATTCCATAGTTAACATCTTTAGTGCCACATTTAAGGGTGATTTGAAAGGATCAGCTTTTTTAAGCTTATGATTTTATTTCTCTTTTATAAAGACCTTATTGTTATGATAATAATGTTGACTTAAATTTCAAGAAGTACTATATCAAATTTAAGAATGACACTCATCACATGGTCATTCCTATAAATAAAAACCAAGGACGTCCCTTTTTGGAAACCATCGATGTTGATGAGGATATCAAAAAAATTATAATATCACTACTGAAGGAAATAAACATGTGTATCCTAACCTTGATGTCATATTTCAATGGGATAATGAATAGTCCATTTTATATAATAAGTGTATTGCTTGTGACTAATTATCTCAAGGCACATATGATCTTACAAGGCATGTTTGTGGTATACTTGATGGAAACCTACATTCCTTCCCCAAGTTATCTCGATGATAAAAAATATACACCTTATTAGTATACCACCCTTGAGGTTGGAGCATGCACATCAGTTCCATGGTCAAATTGAGGTCAAGGAGTGTTTATAGAATTTATAAGAAAATTATGTTAATGAGTATGAACATCTAAATGCACTCAAATTTGTGTTTCAAAGAATATCTTATTGATTATGTTCTACTCATCAATACCAATTGCACACATGAAAAAAGTATGGATTGCTATGCACTATCACCTTCACCATGATAAATGTGTTTGTGTCACCCTGAGTTATGATAGTGTTACTTCTTTGTAATACCATCTAATAAACTATGAAATCTTTTTGAATGTTTAAGAAATATGTTTACCTTAATCCTTATGGATTCATGCCTTTTATGGAAATCTATGTGCCTAGGCTATGGTGTGGTACACCCATCAATAAAACATCAAATAAATGGATACTTACAGGCATATCACACATGGTCTAAATACAACATTTTAATTTTTTTCTCCATGAATATATTTACATGTGTCCTTAAAAGTATTCCATTAGATAGTTGTAAGAGATCATGCATCTATTGAAGACTACATACATCACATGCATCAAATACTTGGGTAAAACTTGGCCATATTTCAAGAACCTTATACTTTTTCCTTGACTCTATTAGATTCTATCTCTCAATTTGAATATGCATATCAAGAATAAATATGGAACATAAATAAAAAATTTATATTTAAAATTGATAAGGTTACAAGTTTGGATCCATCAAAACCAAATTTCAACCACTTAAAACTATATATAAATTATGAGGCATGTGACATTAGTAATATTATGCAATTTGATCAAAAATAATATTTTGTACCATTCCAAATAGTTAAACATAATATTGGGATAGATGACACACCTAAACTAGCCACTATGGGAAATTACTAGTTTGATGTTGGGTTTACAAAAGAATTGAACTCTTACAATATTATAAATATATTTTCCAACATAACTACACTAAATAGAAGGGAGGGAATCCATCATTTGGAAAGATGTATATCAATTTGGTTGAATATGTTCAATTGATGATGAAAAAATAGTATCAAATGAATCCTAATTTGACATTAGAGTAAAATAAGAAATTGATAGTATGTTGTGTCCTAGAGTTATTAATCCCATAGATTAATTTAAGTGGATTAGTCCTATGATGATCAACATCAATAAATATGGTTGCATTTTTATTTGTATGGATTACAATAAACTCAATTTTATGTATGTTACTTACCCATTCCAAACACCTTTCATCAAGGAAAATTTGGAAGGTGTTACTATCTATGAGATCTACACTTTTACTAGTGGCTTTTTTGGATATTGTATGCAATAAAAAATGCATCAAATCCACAAATATATCTTATCTCAGAGAAGATAGATCCTACTTACACTTTTGATTGAGGATACATTAGATAATCAAGAACATGACCAATATGGATCTTCTAGACTGAATTAGGGGATATCTTATCAAAAAAAGAGGGAGGGTTACAAAGTCTCTAGTCAAGAAAAACTATGCAATAACCCTAACTCAGTCCTATGTTTTCATAATCACTATACTAATAACAATTAATTTAAAAAGTCTAATCTAGTGCTCACAAAAGCTTTTTGCATAAAAATGGAGTTAGTAAACATAAAATTAAACATGCATAAGAGAATCCTAATTAAGCTATGTATAGGTAAGACCCTAATGCATGTAGAGGAAGAGAAATATTATTCAAAATCCATTACTTATGCCACTTCTATCTATGAAAGATAAGAGAAAAGTTAAAGATACTTACCTAGAAGATGGACCCATCAAGAATTAATCTCTAACTTGGCCAAAGGTGCTTTAGAATAGGTTTTTATGGTTTTTAAGGATCACTAAGAGAGGCCAAAGTATCTAATACTTCTCCACAAGACTATATTTTTCTCTAAGTAGAAATGCTAAACAAAGACTCCTCAAGTAGAATGGTGGAAGAGTATATTGTAACTAAGTGAAAAATAATAATAACTTTTGTCTTTCTCTAAACAATGGTTAAATGAATGTATTTATATAGGTAGATTTAACCCTAAAGCCTTTTGAAAGTGTCAGCTGACAAGGTCAACCCAATAAACCTAGTATCATTATTGATAAAAATGCACTAGGTCATGAATAAGGTCCACCAAGGGCTGACCTATACCCTAAATAATTTTTTTCAATAAGAGTACAAGATTGACATATCTGACATAGTCATGTAAATTTCCAAAAGAGGTTGTAGGTTAGGAAAAGGACTAATTAAGGTGGTAAAAGACTTAAGGAGTATAAAAAAGAGGAGGCCAAGCTTAAGGGAATGTTTTTAAGAGATGATTGGATTGGTAATAAGTGGAAATAAGGGACAAAAATCCTTTGAATCACTAATGGTTTGCCTACCCCTTTCTTGGTGCACCTTTTAGGGCATGCACTCATAGAGATTGAGACTCGATGGGTTTTTACAAGATAGAAAGCATCAGTATTTGATAAATTTTGAAAATATTATGTGTATATATATTCCTCACTCAAATTTCATCATATCTCACTCAGGTGTAATAGGGGATGGTGCTTCGAGAAAGAACATAGTAACACACAAAACTAAAGCTAAAAAATGTAGTATTTTAATGCAAAAATAACTAAAAATTAAATGATAGAAAGGTAAATCACTAAAATATAAATGTATGCATACCTTAAATTACCTTTATTACTAGATGGTTGTCTACTATGTTTATATTTTTTTATCATGGAGGGTGCAAAGACTGCTTTTAAAAAACCCAAGGATACAAAACTAAAGAGAAAAAACAAACAAACCTAGGAAAGCCATGATGAATGGTTCTCTGTGGATGGGATGTACTTATAAATTTGGCAAGGTAGGGTGATAAGTGTTATTTTAGACCAAATGACCAAGTTAAAATTTAGAGTAAATTATGTAACTAAAAATACAAGGCTACTAAAGACCTAAAAAATCAAATAAGTAAATGTTAAGTAAGAAAGCCAAATTCACCAAGTCAATTCAGGGATACATGTCGAAAAGATGGTAATCAAACATCAATGTGAAAGCAGTAGCACTACTTAAAGAAATATGGGAAAGCAAAATGGTAAAGTAACATTGAGGAGTGAAAAGTAACAATCTTTTCTCAATCATAAATGGAAATAGGTGCATAAAAAGGAATACAATATTGGTGAGTGATGAGTAACAAGCCAACCTCACTCAATAATGGAAAAAATACATGAATGTAGAAATAGACTTAGGTGTCTACAAAAGGGGGTGGTATAAAAATGATAAATAGTTAAATAAATCAAGGCAAGTCTATAAATGTAGAGACATGGTATCAAGAAATAAATGCATAGTTACTCAAGTATATTGTTTTGCTTTAAGGATAGATAAAACTAAAATAAAGTAGTGTTAACATGTTTTTAAGATCTGAAGAAGATGGAGTATAAAAGAGGGAAAATAGATTTAGAATAAAATTTTGCCTATTAAGGGGGAAAATTAAATGGGTAGAGGGGGGAATGAAAGAAAAACTAAGGTTGAATAACTCTTTATCAAAATCAAGACACTCAAATTGGGTTTGTAAAAACAAGAGGACTATCAACCTTAAGGACTCTAAATAACTTCTCTTAATCATACAAGTATTAGGTCAAAAAATGAAGTATGTAGATCATCCCATGAAGGCTATATGCATGAAAAGTAAAATGGGCATACCTTCCCATAATGTGTTCCCTATTCCTCAAGACCCCTTATAGATTCATTAGTCTACTACAAAGATTGGGTACTTGTGTGAGAAAGTGAGTAGCACCATAGAGTTTATTAAACTCTCTTATTCAAATCTACTAGCCTACTATGCCCTAATGGACTTTGGCTGTATTGTTCAACCAACTATGGAGTTTGAGATTCAATTAGAGATAGGATATGTGCTTGTAATCACATCTTTTGGTGTGATTTTGAATTTTGAGATTTGTATGTTGAATGTTGTATATTATTGCCTTTAATTTCAAATGATTTAGCTTTTAACTTTATTGATGTATTTTTCTATTCCTCATCCATACAGATGTGGAAAACCAAACATGGGTTTTAAAGATGACTTTCATTTGAATAAATAGGACTTAGTTTCTAAGAGACAAATCTAAAAGAGCTTGGTGTCTAAGATTTTTTCAAATTTAGGCAAAATAAAATTTCTATATTGATTTTAACCTTGTTTTATCCAATGTGGAGTGACAGGAAAGTAATCAATAGGAATGATACATGAAATAGTTTAAATTACTTCAAATTGAAAAAATGTGACAAATAGTGAGAAAAGGATACAATGAAAGAAAAGTGTGATTCTTTATCATAAAAATGAGGGAAATGTAGGATAACATGCTAACACAGGTTTTTTGGAAAATTTCATCTAAAAAAGAAGCAATAGTAAAGTTGAGAACAAGGATCAAAAACTTGTAACCATTATAAAACAAATTCTAGAAAAGTAATTACAAGATGGTTATTTTATGAGAAAGGCTAGGTTATATACATGGTATTACATTGAAAATCATAATATAAAAACCCACAAGGGTGTACAAAGCATGTGAAAAAGTAATTAAATAAGAACAAGGTGGTATTTGTAAGGAAGATCAGGTCTTATCCATGGTCTTACACTATAACTCATAAACAAGAAATGAAAAGGGTGTTAAAAAGTGTGTAAAAAGTATGAAAACAAAGACGATAAAAGTTCATCACAAGGAAGACTAGGTCCTATTCATAGTTTTACAATGTAACTCATGAGAAAAATTGAAACCAAAAGACCAAAAAGGAAGGACTAAGGTTTGTGAAAGTAGATAACTATTTCAGAGGGAGAGACCCATGTAAGTATCCTAAAAAAGTGCTATATATATATATATATATATATATATATATATATATATATAAAGCATGAAAATAAGGGAAGGATTAGGCAAAATAATTTTTGAGGTATTGTGTATTGGTAGGATCTTTGAAAATATGGCATTCATTGGTTTGAAGGCCATAAGTACTTGGACCAAGAATATCTTTGACTAATTAGGTACCCCAACATTTTTGGGCATATTTACCTTCTTTATTAGGAGTGTAGTCTAATTTAAAGACAAGATCACCAACATTAAATATGTGAACTTTAAATTGTTTATTATGTTGTTTGGCAATATGGACCTTGTATTGGTAATTATGTTATAAAGTTGAAAGATGGTGTTCATCAATAAGATCGAGAAAATGAAGGTAAGTTTCATGTAATTATTCATTAGTTATGATATGATGAAGAGATATATGGAGAGATGGAAGCTCAACTTATAATAGAAGGAGTGATTTAGAACCATAGACTAGAGAGAATGGCATTGCCCTAATGGCAGTATGTATGCTAGTGTAATAGGCACATAGAGCAAGATAGAGATGTAGGTGCCAATCCATGTGGGTTTCATGAATTATATTTTGCATAATTTTATTCAAGATTTTTTTATGGCCTCACCTTGGCTATTATATTATGGATGATGTAGTGTTGATAATTTTTTATTGATTTTAAATTTAGCATAGAGCTATTTAGCATCTTTATTTTTGAAATTACCACCATTATCTAAAATTATAGTATGAGGGTCACCAATGTGATGGATGATTTGATTAAGGATGAATTTGAATATGGTAGTACTAGTGACTTTAAGGAGGGGCACACCCTAAACCCACTTGGTGAAATATTCTATGATAGTGATTATAAAGACATGCCCATCTTGAGATCTAGGTAATTTGCCAATGATATCTAATCTCCACATGGAAAATGGCCAGGGAGATTCTATAGTTTGAAGCTTGGCTAGAGGTCAATTAATTAAATCAACATGAATTAGGCAAGGAGTACACTTTTTATCAAATTCAATGGAATATTTTTCAATAGTGGGCCAAAAGTATCCCATATATAAGCATTTTTAGGTTATATCATGTCTTCTACAGTGGCCACCAAAAAGGTCCCCATATTCTTGTTCAAGAAGAAAATGGACCTCATCTTTCATAACATAGTGGATCAAGGTAACTTCAACATTATGATAATATAGGATGTTATATTGAAATAAATTTTGAAAATATTAATTTTGAATGTGAGTATTTTTACAAGAATCTAGATTAAGAGGATAAGTTGGGTGTTCTCAAAATTGAATGATGTCTTTATACCACAAGCTTTATCAAATGGTGATGGCCTCAATATGACAGATAAATGAATCATGTGGTTAAGTAGAAGATGTATATTTTATTATTTAGATAAAAATAATGGGATCAGTAAGTACTTAGTGTGGATGAAATAGAGATGTTGAATAAGTAAGGGAATCAACAATAGAATTTTGATCTTGAGGGATAGGCTTGATGGTGAAAGAGATGAAATATTTGGTGTAATTTGATGATAAGAAATGATATTATCACTTTTTCACTAGTAATCACCATTTAATTGGAGTAAAATGAGTTATAAATCACCTAAATCATGTAGTCATTGGATATCTAAATCAAGGGCAGCTCTCATGACTAGGATTATGGCTTCATACCTAATATTGTTGTTAGTGACATCAACTATTAAGCAAAAAGCTAAATGAATGATTTTTAAATGATTTTTCCAAGAGGGCTTGTAAGGACAAAACCTAACCCAAAATTTTGAATTTATTTATCACCATCAAAGTGAAGGGTCCAAGTATCCACATGTAAATTGACACTAATTTCAAGAAGTTCTTAAATAACTACTTTTGGTTTAGTAGTTGTTGATCAAATTTGACTCTTAGATCAAATTTAGGCACCCTAGGTAAAAAATTAATTTTAAAGTGTTTTAGGGGGTTTAATATTTGTTCATAAGGTGTATTAAAGGTTATTTAATGTTATTCAATGTTATTCTAGCCTTGGTCATTAATTTTATTAGCCAACATGTCATTTTGAGTATTTAATGATTCGTATGGATTTATAGGGAAATGTGAAGGTTCAAAGAGGTTTTTTAATATGACATGTGTCCTATAACATCTTTGGTAACTATTACTAACTAAAAATTTGTAGGTTCCTTAGAAAAAGGGTAGTTTTCTTTCAAAACATGAGCATTCAATGAGCTGTATAAAACTGTACATGATCCTAAAATTTGGTAAATTTTAAGAATGTCCATTAGAATTATATACACTAAATTTAGTGATAATTTTCATTAAAAACTATAAAAAAATGAATAAAATATCTTATCTCTCCTTCTACTAGGCTTGGCAATCAAAAGAAGTCTTCAAGTTTGTACTTGGTATAGTTAGCATGATAGGTTTCAGGAAAAATGATCCTAGGGATGTATTCTACACTAATTCAAATTCAATTTGATGTTTTTTTGTGGATTAATGGTTCTCTAAGCTTTATGAACCATTCCTAAAAAGATGACCTTTCAAATCTACCTATTAATCTATGTAACCTATAGGTTTTACTTTGGTCTAAGAAATTACATATAATGTAGCTACTAATATTGGTTATAGATAATTTTTTAATCCTCCTAAAATTATTCCCATGTTTATTTTAAATTTCCATGAAGTTTGGATGAGAAAAATAGCTAAGTGTGCAAGAGGAAGCACCTTTTTATGCAATAGGGAGTTTTTTCACCATGTTAAAGATTTCATGATTTGACAATAGCTCCAAGGGATTGATTTAGGTTCATTATAATGTTTAAAAAGTTATATTTATATCCATTCACCTTATAATCTAATTTTTTAATAAAATTTTATATGAGTTATAATTATAAGTCACCATACAGTGAGTTTACTATGTGACTATCATATAAGTCAGCCAGGTGCCTTTGAGGAGGTTCAACATTCATATTGAAGTGTGAAACTTGTATTGAGCTTGTAAATATATTTATTATTCATCTAAACACCATTAAGGTGAGATAATTTCACTATGTAATAAATTTCCTTGAACACATGATTACAATCTACTCACTACCTACAAGTATCTTACAATGTACCTATAGATATCCTCTTTGAAGATAATCATGTTGAAAAAGAGGTTCCTGAGCTAACCAAGTTTTTTATCATGAGGAAATTATTATTGTAAATTTTTGATAAGGTATAAACAAAATTTAAAACTACAAATCATGATCATTATTTTCACTCAAATTTACTGCCTATATAGAAAAATGTCTACCTATAAGTCAAAGCACAACGATATAAAGGTGATTACATGGTGAAATCAAATCATGATGAAAAATTTAATATATTCCTAATTATTGTGGAAATTATGAAAGGCCTAATTGAATATATATTTTAACAATAAAAAGTGTGAACTAACTCTAAAGGGTAATGACATAATTCATGCCCCTAATCCCAAAAATGAAGAAATAGAGGTCGATGAAGGTTTTGAAAATATCATATGACATGGCTACATGAGCTATTGGGGAACCTAAAGGTCTCAGTTTTTTAACACATATAATATAGAATAACCTTACAAATTTTTAAGGGAAGATGATAAATGTAAAGGGGTTTTTGAGAAGCCTAAAAGTGCACTTTCATGCACTGATTTTGGACAGTGAACCTATAGGAAATTTGAGTTTTGAACAACCTTTGTTTCTAAATTTGACACTAGATAATTCCAACACATGAATATGGTTTCAAATGTTTCAAGTTATTTTTCACGTTATAATTATCATCTAGGGAAGATTAAGTACTATGTTTGGGTTTTATACTCACCTACAAGTTTCCTTGTGTCTAAAATGTGCACCTATAGCCACCATGTTGACTGTCTCAGGTAGTGAACAAAGAGGTTTGTGGTTTTGAGTGTCAAAACTACACACGTGTAATAATTATATTCAAAAGGTGGTTTAAATAACATAAAATAGGTCTATCCATACCATGATCAAGTCCAAACTAAGCAAATAAACACCTACAAGATCTTACAGCCAATTTTAAGTGACTGAGATAGATAGTGACTTAAGTATGGAGTTTTAAGAGTGTTTTAGCTATCCAAAGTAAATGAAGGAAAAATAAAATATTATATGGTTTTGAATTTTCAATAAAATCCTCCACACATTATAATAAATTCCTAGATCATACATACATACCTACAGGTGTACCTCCATGACTTGGAACACATTCAAGAATGGAAACCTAGTTTTGAGAAAGATAGTGAGAAAAGGGTTGATGTTCTTAAGGTTGAAATTACAGGTATAAAAATTGTATATAAAATAGAATGGTAAGAAAAATAATAACACATACTGAAGTTATTTTTTCATTATTTTTAAGGTCAAGGTATGCAAGACACCTAAAGAGTAGTACCTTGAAGAGACACAGTCAGAATGATAGAGCATAGTTTGAAAACTCAAGGTGTTTAAAGGGTGAGTGAAAACCTAACAAGATGAATGAATTTAAAATATATCCATCATTATTTGATAATTTTTAATGGACCCTATCATGTGAAAAAAAGGAAATTAAGGGTCCCTCAATCAACAAAACATAGTCTATTCCTTGGACACTACACACAATCCTTCCTCCAATAAGATTACCTTGGAACTTGAAGCTTTTGGGAGGTCAAATGACATTTTCAAGAGTTAATTTTTTGTACATATCACCTATGTAACCTTTATAGGCCCATATATAATTCTTTTTTCTAATAAAATAGGGGAATTACCCCTATTTTATCTCAGATAAGGGGTACTTCCCCTCATGTACAAACTAGTAGTTTAAGATAATAGGATAAAAATGTCAAGCCAAAAGATGTATGGAAATTGAAAGAGGATTTTTAAATCTTAATTTCATCCAAACCAACATGGGATACCAAACACAAAGGAAGGAAACTAAAACTAAGAGGTCTAAAGTACTAAGGTTATAGTCATGCCTAAAACCCAAATAAGGGGTCACTTTCATTCTTAGTGATATGTAAGCTTTAAAACTAATTTTAAAATGTTTGAGGGACCCTATAAAAATTTTTAAAGCAAATATTATTTAAAATAATCCATGATGAGTCAGTTTTGGCATTCAAAGACAAATCAAGCCTACTAAGCATGACTAGGCTTAAAGTTTAAATGAGAAGCTAACTTCCTTTCTAACCTTGAAAAAGCATTCAAATGAATTTGGAATTTTATTATGTTATTAATATAGGTAATAAAACTATTTAAATTAAAATAATCCCAACAATAAGGTCCAAACATCAAAAATTTTAGGTAGGCCTATTGAACATGGTGTAGGCCTAAGGCCAAATATGGGGTCATCCACAATTTTAGCATGATATGATCACACCAATGGATTGAAGCATGTTTTTAGGGTAGATAAAAATATTTTAAAGTTATTTAAATGTATACAAAGAACAAGGAATCACTTTTTTGACTCAAGAACCAACTTAGGCCTATTAAAATGGAGAAAGGAGCTGGATAAGAAAAGTTTGGAAGCTCACACCTCTTTTGATGTTATGCATAAGAGTCTGAGAAGTTTATGGATGTTGAATAAGGTCTTGAACTATGAATTTGTGAATTTTTTTTCAATTTAAAATTTATAAATTTATGAATGAACCTTAATAGGTCAAACAAACCAAAAACTATTGCAAACCTTAGTTAAGACTAGTTTGGAGAAATGGCATTGGATAGCTGATATAATGGCATAGTTTGACCATGAAACATATTTTAAGTTATAGAGGACTCAATAAATATCCCTCCCATACATTTTTATTTGTACAAACTTGTATGTAAATGGTACAAAATAATATTTTATTGATGGTTTTATGCATTGTGTAGGCTGCAAGAGGATTCCGAAGATGAAATAAACTTTGGGGGACATAATAAGACTTTTTATAATTCCCAATATTAACTTAATGCCTCATAATAAATCTTAAGTGCCTCAACAAGATATCTCATCTCAACCATTCAGAACTAGCCTATTGGACAAGCTAGTGAGAAGGGTGGAAAACTTCAAGTGGGATTATTTTAGGGTATACTTGATGCTTCTAAGGCCATGGAGGGTCTTTAAACTTTTAATTCACTACCTCCCATATATTTTCATGAAAAAATGAGTGAAAGTGTGCAGGGTCCATGAAAGAGGATTTTTTTAATTATAGGTGATGATATCTCCTTTCCATGTGATTCCAAATGACTCAGCCTAAAGCCAATTCATGGAGAGGCATGATTTATAACTTTCCCATTATTTCCTATCATTTTACCTAGTACTAGATAGTTATAAGGAATTCAAATAGATCCAATCATGAAGGTATTTTTTTTGAGCAAACATAAGGAATTTCATGCCATGTCGCAAGAGTTTGATGACTTGGTGGACACTTGGGCTTCATGACCTTCCATGTTTCATCCCAAATCCTCTTATCATTCACAAGTAATTAATTCTATTATCTTTAAAAGTTTCCTTGTGACCATTGGACTTATCTCTTTCTCTCTCTCTCTCTCTCAATCTCTATAAGAGCTTCTATTTTGGCCAATTGTAATTTAACACCACATTAGGTATGGTGAATCCTTACTAGTTTTAACATTGAACTTGCCTTAGATAATAAATTAAATTTAGTTTTGATTTCATATATCATCTTGTTAAAGTGTGTGAAGAGATGTATAGTGAATGGTTAAGAGATATTCATTTATGCTTGTTTTTTCTCAATCTTTCCATGCTTGATGCAAGTGATTACATGCCTAGCAGGTCATATCAAGTATTGTGAAGTGTATGGACATGTTATTATGTGTAAAAATAAGTATTATAATTTTTAAAATGATCTATGTTTACACTTACCTTGGATATTCTTCATATATGGAAACTTCATATTGAACCATTGATGTTAGTGCACTCTAGGACTCTAAAGTTAATTTTGTATTCTTTGTCTCAAAGTGATGGAATATAATATTCTTATGGTAAACATATTAGTGCATCAAACCTTATAATAGGTTTCATTTAATTCCAATTTAAACCCTTTTCTCCATAAATAATTAGTTAGTATAGGTGAAACCATTTTAAGGTGCATCTAGCGAGCTAGCCCTTCATTCTAGAGATTCATCTCACCAAATTGTTACCCACATCAAGTGAGATGTTTCCTTTGTTCCAATTGGATGAGGAGAGATGATTCCTATCCTCAAAGGGTAAAAATCCAAGTGATAATAGTTTTTGTCACACTTGGTGGGAATATTAGTCCAAGAGGTTGAAATATTTTTGGTGTTATCTTTCAATAACCTACTTGTAGAGGCATCTATCTAAGCATCAATGGTGATTCCAAAGCTACATCAGCTGGTTAAGCAGCCCAAGTATTAATTTTTAGGTCTGTTGATGATAATTCAATATGTTCTTGCTTCCTAATAAAGTTCCATGGCTGACCTTGCTATTGAGTTTTGTTTTACACAAGTTGGTGAGACATTTCTATCTTGTGCCATTCCCTACTAACAAGAACAAGTTCTTACTCAGCCTATCATAACGTGTATCATCTCTGACATGAAGTGTGACATCCCATTTAAGAATAAGACTTGTGTTAGTCCTATAACTCTTTGTTTCCCTCTCCATATGTATAATATGTTGTTGAAAAACCTTATGAGTATGGCTACCAAGAGAACTCTCAAGAAACACCTCTATAAATCCCAATATGTACCTTATCCTTCATATCATGATGCCTATCAGCCTCAAGAGTATTCCTATGAATTTTGTCATATGAAATCAGATGTTTCCATGAATTAAAAATATGGATATCATTGAAAAATTTTAGCTCTTACTCATGTAGATGTTTCTCTTTCCAATCAGCCCAAGAATTCACTTCCATATGAGCTTACTAATGCTTTTCATTTTTCCAAACCCACTCATAAGCCTTATCCTTCTTACTGCACTCTATTTAAAAATCCTTCACCTCCCACTACATCTCATATTATAGTTCCATCACCTCAAATCCATGAGCCTATCCATAAGCTTTTCACCTCACCCCTTCTTGAAGAAGAGCCTATCTTGAGAAAAGCAAGTAAAGAAGAGCAAACTCAATTCATGGATAATCAAGAGGATCTCATGATCATTATTGGGACTCCCCTTAGTGAAAAAAAGGGTAATCCACAAGACTTTTCCTCCTTTTTTTAAGGAATGTGTATCCATGAGGAATGTGGCCAAGACTTAAAGAAGGAGGTGTTTGAAGAAGAATCTATGTTTGATCATGAGGTTTTGGATGACCATCTAAAGCATAAGAATGAATTTTTTATCAAGGATCTATAACAAGTTCAAATCACTCCTCAAGAAGTGTCAGTCCAAAGAGAGTGCCATGAGACCAAAGTAGAGGAAATGGATCTTAAAGATGGCACTCATGAGGAGGATAATTTATGGTAGAAGTTCAATGCCATATGTAAGGATTTTGATAGTTTGGGTAAAGTTTTTTCTTCTCCAAAAGATTGAATAGTTAATTATAATTTTAATAATGAATCTAAGCATGATATTGAGTGTTCAATCAAACATAAAAATGAAGTTCTTTTTGTTGGTCAAGAACCTATTGTCATGAAGTCACTTGATGGTGTTAATATATAAGAAATTGTAGGCATGGATAGTGATGTCAAGATAGATCTTGCCAAGCCTAAAAGATATTAAAGAGATTCATATGAGGTAAAACCACACTCAAGGATATGGGAAGATGGTGGAGGGAAGCTTGGTGCTTCAAAACATCAAACACACTATTTTAAGGAGGTGGATAAAGCTGTAAGGAATATCATATTATCAAAATTACACATCAAAGGCCAAGTACATAGGAGGTTTGAGGTAGTTTGGATGCAAGAGGAGTTCATTTCCTTGGTAAACCTATTTGGATCTACTTGGTTCTCATTTATTCTGATGCTAATGAAGTTGGTAAACACCATGAAGAAGATGGAGGCATCAATACTAAAGGACAAAAGGCTACATGTCTCACTAAATCTTTCATGTTATGAAGCAAGGGAGGTTTCAAACTTCCCCTTTGATCCAAGAGGGAGTATTTATCTTAGGTTAGATAGTGTTTGAATTAGTTTTCTATTTTGGTGTGTGTGTGTTCTATAAGTTTTCATGAAGCACAAGTGTATTTGCTTAGTTTCTTATCTTGTGTGTTGCTTCTTTTTAGTTTTCCTTGTGTTTTGTGTGTTTTCAAAGGTAAGGTGTGTGTCAAAATTAAAGTAAATATGACTCCATATCCCAATAAACTAATAAGGTTACTAGTATAGTTAGTATAACAAGCATACTGCCCCTATGAGTCACCAATTTGTTGACCAAATTTGACTTTTAGGTCAAATTGGGGCACCCCTAGGTAAAAATTGAGTTTTAAGTGTTTTAGGGGGTTTAATATTTGGTCATAAGGTTTATCATAGGTCATTTAATGTTATTCAATGTTATATTAGCCTTGATCAATTTTTTATTAGCTAATATGTCCTTTTGAGTCATTTTAGGGGTCAAAATTGATCATTTTATGAATTCTACAAATTTCTAGGAACATTTGAAGGTTCAAAGAGGTTTTGTCACATTCCATGTGTCCTAGGAAGTCTTTGGTAACTATTACTAACTAAAAATTGGTAGGTTCCTTAAAAAAGGGTAATTTTCTTGCAAAACTTGAGCATTTAATGATGTGCACGAAATTGTATAACCTCATAAAATATAGGACATTTCAATAATGTCCCTTGGTATTCCATACACTCAATTTAGTGATCATTTTGATCATAAAATCCAAAAATTGAATAAAACCACTTATCTATCCTTCCACTAGGCTTGGAAACCAAATAAGTCTTTAGGTTTGTACTTAGTATGGTCAACATCAGAGGTTTAAAGAAAAATGATCTTGGGGGTGTATTTTACACTCATTCATATTCCATTTGAAATATAGTTATATATTAATGATGGTCTGAGCTTTATGAAGTATTCCTAAGAAGTTGAACTTTCAAATATACCTACTAATCTTTGTACCCTATAATTTTTGCCTTGGTTTAATAAATTATGTATAATATAGCTACTAATATTGGTTTAAAATTATGTTGGCCTCCTCAAATTATTATCATGCTTGGTTTCAAGTTTCATAAAGTTTGGAAGAGAAAAATGTCTTATGTTGTAAGAGGAAGCACCTTTCTATGCAACAGGTAGTTTTTTCACCATGTTCAAGATTTAATGCTTTGAAAATATATCTAGTGGGGTTTTTAGGATCATTATAATGTTTTAAGAGTTATTTTGATCTACCTTCACCTTCAAATCTCATTTTCCAATCAAACTTTCTATGAGTTGTAGTTATAAGTCACCATATAGTCAATCTGCTATGTGACTATCATATCAATCAGTTAGGTGCCTTCAAGGAGGTTCAACATTGATATTAAAGTTTCAAACTTGTCTTGAGATTTAAAACATATTTATGTTTCATCTAAACACCATTAAGGAGAGATCATTGCAATTTCATTGAATACATGATTCCAATATGCTCATTGCCTAAAAGTATCTTAGAATGCACCTATAGATATCCTCTTTAAAGCTAATCATGTTGAAACAAAGTTTATTGAGCTAACCAAGGTTTTTATAATGAGTAAATTATGTTTTTAACTTTTGTATAATACATAAACACCATTGAAACCTAAAAATCATGCTCATTGTCTACACTCAGATTTACTGCCTATATAAAAAAATGTCTACCTATAGGTCATAACACAGAGATATAAAGGTGATTACACAGTGAAATCAAAGCATGATGAACCATATCTCAGATTCATAGTGATTTTTTAAACTATGATAGGCCTAATTTAAGAGATAGGTTATAAAAATAAAGTTTAAACTACCTCTAAAGGGTAATGATAGAATTCAACCCCTGATCACCAAAATGAAGAAATAAAGGTCCATATGACATGGCTATGTGAGATATTGGAGCATCCAAAGGGATTTGTTTTGTAACCTATATCATATATAATCACCTTTAAATTTTTTAATATAATATGACAAATGAAAATGGATTTTTGAGAAGCCTAAAAGTGCACTTTCATGCACTGATTTTGGACAGTGAACCTATAAGAATTTCGAGTTTTCAACAACCTTTGTCTCCAAAGTTGAAACTATATAATGACAAGAAATGAATATTATTCCAAATGTTTCATTTTAGTGTTCATGTTATAATTATATATTGATAATGTAATACTGTGTTTGGGTTTATGCTCACCTACAAGTTTCTTTTTGCCTAAAATTGTGCACCTACAACCACCATGTTGACTGTCTTAGGCATTGAATACAGAGGTTGATGTTTTGAGTGTGGAAAGTTCACACAAGGAATAATTTAAATAAATGTGTGGTGTAAATATATTAAATGGGGTCTCTAAATACCATTTTTAGGGCCAAACTAAGCAAGTAAACACCTACAAGATCTTACAACCAACTTTAAGTGATTGAGACAAATAATGACTTAAGTATGGATTTTTAAGAGTGTTTTAGATATATAAAGTAAATGAATGAAAAATAAAATATTATATGGTTTTTAAGTTTCATTAAAATATTACACACACCATAGAAAATTCCTAGATCATACGTACATACCTATAAGTGTACCTCCATGACTTGGAACATAGTCAAGAATGGAAACCTAGTTCTGAGAAAGATAGTGAGAAAAGGGTTGATGTTCTTAAGGTTGATATTATAGGTATAAAACTTGGATATAAATTAAAATGGTAATAGTAATAATAACACCCAATTAAGGTAATTTTTTCACTATTTTCAAGGTCAAAGTAGGAAGGACACGTATAGGGCAGTGCCTTGAAGAGACACAGTCAGAATGATAGAGCACAGTTTGAGAACTCAAGGTGTATGAAGGGTAAGTGAAAACCTATTAATATTAATGGATATAAAATATATCCATAATTATTTGATAATTTTTAATGGACCCTATCATGTGAAAATAAGTAAAGGAAGGAACCCTCAATCAGTGAAACATAGTTCATTCCTTAGACACTGCACATAGTTCTTCCTCCAATAGGATTGCCTTGGAACTTGAAGCCTTTGGGAGGTCAAATGACCTATTAATGAGTTATTTTTTGGTAAATATAACTTATTATACCTATATATTCCCATAAATAATTAACATGGTATGAGAATATAGGGGAAGTACCCCTATTTTATCTCAGATAAGGGGTACTTCCCCTCATGTACAAACTAGCAATTTTAGAGAATAGGATAGAAATGTGAAGCTAGAAGATTTAGGGACCCTGAAATAGGATTTTAAAATATTAATTAAATCCAAGTAAACAAGGTAGATCAAATATATAATAATTAAACTAAACTGAGTGGTCTAAAGTGGTAAGGTTATAGTCTTACCTAATAGGCATGGTCATGCCTAAAATCCAAACAAGAGGTCACTTTTATTCTTAGACCTATGTAGGATTTCAAAATAATTGTAAAATTTTTTAGGGACCATATAAAATTTTATCAATCATATATTATATAGGATAATCCATGAGGAGCCATTTTTGGGCTACAAAGACAAATCAATCCTACAAAACATGATTAGGCTTAAAGTTCAAATGAGAAGATAACTTCCTTTCCAAAATGGATAGAGAATTAAAATGAATTTTTAATGTTATTATGGTATTAATATAGGTAATAAAACTATTCAAATTCAAATAATCCCAATAAGAAGGTTCAAACATCAAAATTTACAGGCATGCCTATTAAATAAGGTATCAACCTAAGGCCTAATGGGGGGTCATCCATCATTATAGCATGATACGATCACCCCCATGGATTTAATCATGTTTTTATGGTGTATTTATATATTTTAAATCCATTTTAATTTAGACAAATGACATGAAATCCATTTTTGAACTAAGAACCAACTCCGGCGTATTGGAATGGAGAAAGGAGCTTGATAAGACAAGTTTGGAATCTCTTACCTCTTTTGATGTTATGAATGGGAGTATAAGAAGATAAAATATTTTTATTAATGTATTTAAATATCAATTTTTGTAATATGTTTGCAATTTGGATGTCAGAGTTTTATGAACAAACGTTAAGAGGTCAAACAGACCTAAAACCCTTATAAACCCTCAATCAAGACCAATTTTAAGAAATGGAGTTGGATAGCTGATCTAATGGAATATTTTTACCATTAAAAATATTTTAATTTTTATATTACTCACTCAATATCCATTCCATACTTTTTATCTGTATAGACTTGTATGGATACAGTACAAAACAAGGTTTTCTTGATATTTTGTGTATTATGCAAGCTACATGAGGAGTCTAAAGATGGAATAAACTTTGGTTGAAAGATTAATAATTTTTATAGATAAAAATATTAATTTAATTCATTAAAAAAACTCCTAAGTGAAACAAAAAGAGCTCTCATCTTAGCCAGTCAAAACTGGCCTATTGGACAAGCTAGTGAAAAGGGTGAAAAACTTCAAGTATGGTGATTTTAAGGTGTACTTGATGATTATAAGGCAATTTAGTGTCTTTATAATTTTAATAAACTCCATTTTATATTTTTACATGAGAAATTGATACCAAATTTGAGGGTAAGTGTGTAAGGTACATGAAAGAGGAGGTTTTTAGACTATAGGTGATGATAGCTCCTTTCCATGTGATTCTAGATAACAAGGTCTACAACCAATTCATGGAAAGTAATTATTTATTTCCTTCCCATTATTTTCAATAATTTTACATGGTATTATTTATTTATGAGGTTTCAAAATAGGGCTAATCATGAAGGTAGTTTTTTTAGCCTTCACAAGGAGTTCCATGCCACTTTGCAAGAGCTTGATGGCTTGGATGGACACTTAGGCCTCTTTAACTGGCATGGTTAATCCCAAATCATATTATAATTCATAATTAACTAGTTCTCTTAGCTTGATAAGTGTACCTATGACCCTTGGACTTTTCTTTTTCTCTATCTCTCTAGCTCTTTAAGAGTTGCCATTTTAGCCTTTGTAATCTAATACCACACTAGGTATGGTGAAGCCCTACTAGTTTTTACATTTTAATTTCCTTAGATACTAAATTAAATTTAGTTTTTAGTTCATATATAAGCTTTATAAAGTGTGTGAATAGATGTATAGTGAATGGTTAAATAATATTCATTTATCCTTTCTTTCTCTCAATCCTTCCATGTTTAATGCAAGTTATTCCATACCTATAAGGTCATATGAAGTGTTGTGAAGTGTATGCACATATTATTAAGTGTAAAAATAAATATTTTAATATATAAAATTATTTATTTTTCCATTTACCTTGGATAGCCTTTATATATGTCACCTTCATATTAAAATACTGATGTTAGTGTACTATAGGACTCTTAAATTAGTGTTGTATGCTTTCTCTCAAAGTGATGGAGTATAATAGTATTATGGTAAAAATATTGGTGAATCACTCCTTATAATAGGTTTCATTTGATTCCAACTCTATCCTTTTCTCGATAAACAATTAGTTAGTATAGGTGAAAGCATTTCAAGGCAAATCTAGGAAGCTAGCCCTTCATTCTAGAGATTCATCTCACCAAATTATTACCCACAATAAGTGATATTTTTACATTATGCAAATTTTATGAGAATATATGATTAATCACATCATAAGGTGTAAATACAAGTGAGAATATTAGTATCAAGGAGAATAGTGGTTTCATCGAGATTATTTGCTTCAAGATCAACAATGAATTTATAGAAGTAATCTTTAAGGGATATGGATTGCTTGAGACATTCAATATAGAGGATATTGTAATTTAAAATAATATATTGAATGTGATTAGTAGTGGGAAAAAAATCTATGGGAATTTGATCAAAAATGATTTTTCCTTTGATAGATTTTTGAGTAATAATTTAGAGATGAAATTCCATGATAAGGACCATCCACTTGCCAATTCTGTCTCTCACAAGAAAGGATTTGGAAAAGAAATTATCAAGGGGATTAGAGTGTATAATAACATAAGTGGTCTGATAAATCATATAATGTTGAATTTTTTTAGCTAAAAAATATATGGTGAGGCAATCACGTTTGACTTTTATGTAATGTTTCTCATAATCAATGAGGCTTAGATTGATGTAGTAGATGGAATACTCTCATCTAGTGTCATCTTGTTGGGAAATCATTGTCCAAATTGATATGGGTGTGAAATAAATGTTTAATATTAGAATTCAATCATTATAAGGATGACAAAGAGTAGGTGGGTGAAGCAATGATTCTTTCATGTTATTAAATGATTTTTGACATGGATATGTCCATTCTAAAATATTACCTTTCTTGTGACAAGAATTGGAGTGGATATAATAAACCTTTTTGGGGATAAATCATCTAATTTCCCAAGGTTTATCAAGACAAGTGTGAATGTCTAGAATGGATCAAGGAATGGGCATGTTGACGATATCATTAATCTTAGTAGTGTCAACATTGATGCCATGAAGAGAGACTAAGAATCCCAATAGTTTACTATATATGACATTGAAAACACATTTGTAAGGATTTAGTCTAACTTTATATTTAAGAAGATTGTAAAATATGATGACAAGATTAGAAAGATGAGTCTTCCAATAATTAGACTTATCAATGAGGTCATCCACATAGGTTTGTATAATTTTTTGAATAAGATCATGAAAGATATCCATCATTTCTTGTTGATAAGTAGCTATGGAATTTTTTTAGTCTAAAATGAATTTTAATATAGCAATAGGCACACCACTACATGGTGAAAGTGGTTTTATGATAGTCTTTGAGGGCAATGTTAATTTGGTTATAACCCATAAAAGCATTCATTAGAGATAACATTTCATAACTAGTGATGGAATTGACAATGGCATAGATAAAAGGTAAGGGGAAATTATTCTTTGGATAGGCAATATTAAGATTATAGATATCAATGAAAATATGAATGACCATGGTGACCGTTTTCTAAATAGGGACTATGTTATAAACCCATTCAGAGCAGTCTAGTGGTTTGATAAACTTAGCATCAAGAAGTTTGATAATTTCTTTGTGACATAAGGTGGAAACATTGGGTGGAAATTTTAATTGATTTTTATGTACAAGTTTGGCATCAAGATAAGTGATGATATTTTACACCACAATACTAGGGTCAATACTAAGCACATCCTCATAGTAATAGGAAAATATCTCATAATATTTATAAAAAAATAAGCTAAAGTTATTATTTTTAGTAGGAGTGAGTTCATAAAAAATTGTAATAGATCAAGGGCATGATGGAGTATCATATTCAATGAGAGTAATTTCTTCGATAAGCATAACATTTCCATCTTGGAAATGGTATGGTTAATTTTGTAAAGAATAATTTAGATTAGCTATAGGGTCTATGTTAGCGATGAAGTTATTGAAAAAATGGGATTTATTTTCTAAATTCCAAAGTTTTTGATGTTTTAGAGGAAGTTAACGTTCTCGGGAATGAAGTAATTCAAGTCTAGCTTCATCTCTAGGCAAAGTAGGAAGAGGACCATAATACTAAACATCTACTTTAAGATTAAGCATTTGATTACCATGGCAATCATATTCAAATTGTATCTGATGGACATCTATGGACTTAACATCTAATGTAATCTCAAGAGTAGGAGGAGTAGATTGATCAGATGGCGTATCATTAATTTATTTAATAAGGAAAATATCATATGAAATTATTTATGAAGGTTCAAAAGATATAATTTGTTCTACCACCCAAAGAGTATGAAGAAGTGGATAATTAAAAGGAGGTACATGACCTTTGGGATCTAATTCAAAACCCATGGAAAAGATGTTAACATCTCAGTTGAAATCATATATTTAAGCTAAAGTTTTTTGTTAATGTTGAACATCCAAGTGTTGAGATTAAGCTTGGGCCATGATGTAATTATCATTATAGATTAGAGAAATGGTACATTCTTGAGATTCAATGGGAGTTTTAGAAGGTGAAATTTTGATGTTAATTTATGTGGAGACATGATTAGAGGATCTTGGAATAATTTGGCCACTCTATAATCATTGCATGTGAAAATATATTTTGGTAAATAAGGTTATTGAGCATTACATGGATGGGGAAAATTATTGATCTCATCAATGAGATTAATAGTGTGATCATGAGGTAATAAAGATGGAGTAAACCACTCCAAGATATAAGGAGGTAACTTAGTAATGTTGTAAGTATGTTACAAGTCATTAGGTTCATCATCATCTAAATTAGCAGGAGTGACCTGTAAGTCTGGATTGATGTTGATGAACTCTAGTAACAGAGCACTATTGATGGTAGGAATTTAGGGATTCGATATTGACATTTCAGATTAGGAAGTTGAATACACCAAGGGTTGGGATCAACTTCATACTTATATTATCTATCATTATGTCATAATTTAATGCATTGGCTACCATAAAAAGTGATGTATCACATTATATGAGTCCAAGGGTGACCGAGGAGTATGTTATAAGATATAGGTCAAATATAACCAATTGGATTTAGATTAGTTTTATCAAATGCACAATAGGTAAGTCAGGTTTGATTGACATGATCCTTGTTATATCCAAGTTGTTGAATGAGCCATAAAGATGTCACATTAATACCAGAGCTTTCATCAACTAACACTTTATGCATAAGGGTAGTATTAATTTCTATTCTAATGAATAGTGGTGGATCTTCAATGTAAAAAAAGTATCTCATCATTAATCATGTCTTCTCCAAAAAATTCACTAGATGGTTTAGAAGAAGGAAAAATAGTTTCAATGGTATGCACATTGGTAGGCTGAGGCAAAATAGAGGATGGTTCTTCATCTATAAAAGATAGATATTCAATTTCTTGTAATTGTTTCATAAGGAACATACGGTGATAAGGGGAAGTATGAACTAACTCCATAAGTGGAATATTTTAAGGCATGGAGTTAAGTTCTTTGAGAAAACTCCAATGGGATTTATAAGAAGAAGCATTATGAGTTTTAGAAGGTAAGTTAGATTTTAAAGGAATGGAAGTTGTTGGGGGTTTAGAAAAAGGAAGTGGTTCCTCATGGGATTCTAATGTTGAATTAGTGGTTTAATATCTTTGAGAATTTGTTCTTATAAAGATGGTTTCTTGGGTTTTATGATAGGATCTTTATGAGATCATTTACAATGATAAATGACCTTAGCATTGTTAACATATTGAGAATTATTTTAATATTTCTCATATTCATTATAAATAGCATATATATCCTTGGTATTTTGCTTTTATTAGTTATGTAAAAATATTTTTGGTTATTAGAAGAAGAAGCTTTGGAAACTTGTCATTTTTAAGAAGCAATGTTTTACTCTTCATGATGAATTTGGATCATGGATTAGTTATTAAAGGAATCACTAAGAATTTAAGAGATAGTAAATTTAGTAAGCCCTCAACAATTTTTATGAGAGTGACAAATATTGCCATGAAACCAACAAAATTGATTAAGGTCATACCATTTAAGAGGATCATTAGGATAAGTAAAGGGTTTAGATGGTGGTAAAAATTATTTAATTTTTTGCATAGTTAGTGGTATGCGACAAGATGGGGAAGTTTCAGCTTTGGAAACTCCTTGTTTGGATTGAAGAGTATTTCCAATGATGGCATTAGTAAAAGTTTTAAAATATCCTTTAAGGGATTTAGTATTATGATCAAATTGCTTCGTGAGGAAGTCTTGATGTTTAACTTGGTCAAGAGCTTTGTTAAGTGTTTTAGGAGCAAAATTTTAAACCTTATGTTGAAGTGGAGTTAAATAAATTATAACGAGTTTAAACAAATTATCATTAGTCATGCTATGGTTAGCTTTATCATCCAGATATTTTGATATTTTGATAAAATCATGAGTTGGTTTGGTGGGAGATTACTTAGCATTGATGAAATAGCTAAGGCGATTTTTAGGAATATCATTATGTTGAAACTCTTTGACTAAAGGATTGACTAAGTATTCAAATTTCCAAATGGAATATTGGAGAAATTGGTTATACCATTCTAATACATCACCAGTAAAGGTTTTAAATAAAATTTTAGTTATGGCAAAAGTATTAGTTTGATCCACTCTTTATAAATATTTCCAAAGGCTTTGAGAAATGATGAAGGGTCTTTAGTCCAATCATATTTGATATTTGGATATATATTACCAATATCAATGGATATGATGAAAGGAGATAAAGGCTCATATTTGATACTTTGAATCATTTTTGAATTCAATATAGGTTGAGGAATACAATTTCTTGAGGCATCTCTAAGAGGTGGAGGAATAAAATTTGGATTGGCTTGAGGATTGATAGTCGAAGGTTGATTAAATAGTTTGATCCAATTGGTTATATTTTATTTGTGTAAGAAGTTAAGTTATATCAATTAGTGAGTTATATTTTGTAGCAAAACTCCTTGAATTGGTATTAGGGGGAGGGTTATTGGAAGGTGGATTACTTGTGGGATTGTTGGATATACTTATGTCAATTATTCCCATATTATGTTGAAAATATTGAAGATGAGAATTATCTTGATAGATACAAAAGGATCAGATCCACCTACTTCATCTTGCAGTGTGATTTGAACCATGTTAAAATCCATAGCAAAGGAGGGGAAGAGGTGATCCAAGAGTGAGGGTTCTCTTGGGAGGAAAAGAAAGGGAGAAATAAATATCCCATATAGTGTATAAATGGATTAAATTTATCCAAGAAGATCATAATATGGGACTTCATTATGATTTAAGGAAATTAATAGAATCCTTAAGAAAAAATAGAGAACTAAGTTGGAATCAAGGCCAATAATAAGAGTATTGAGTCGACCAGGTCCATTGAGTACTACAAACTAGGACAAACATAGTATAATAAGAATATAGAGTTGACCAGATCAACTTAGTACTAGAAACTGAGACAAAGGGCAACTTGATAAGGATACAAAATTGACTAGGTCAACTTAGTACTAGAACTTGGTCGGCAAAAATGAGTATTGGGTCAACCAAGTTAACCTAGTAATACAATTAGGGAAAAAGATAGTTTATAAGAGTATATGTAGAATAGAATGATAGTCTATTGAAAATAGGGAATTTTTTTGAAATGTATGTTAAAGTAAGAAATGGAAGTAAAAACATAAATAATTGGATCAATGAGAGTGATCCAATTGGAAAACAACACAAAACCTTTCACCAATGTTGGCTAATGCATGTTTTTACAATACAACATACAATGAGCTGAGAGCAAACAATCAACTAAAAATAAAATGCTAGCTAAGTTGTTATCCTAAATGTTGTTAGATTACTATAAAGTGTTATTTTAAGTGTGATAGGGAAGTTGGCTAAAATTAGGGAACTAAAAATCAATCTATGGATGGTTTCAATATATTTACACTGAAAGGGATCTGTGTTGGCAATGGTACTAGCTTGGTATTGGGGCCTACCCCCACACTTCACAATCCCTTGGTGATAAGGGTTTTGGGTGACTTTAAAATATATACCATTAACCACATGCTTATACTTGGCCAGAAAACCAATTTAGTTTCCCCCTTGGTGATGAAATCCAAGTAGGTAGACCTTAGGTAGATAAATGTTTAAATGAATTTTGAAATTATGGAATTTGTTAGTGTGTACAAAAAAGACAAAAATAGTGAAACTAATTAGTATATTGAACTAAAAACCTCATTATATTATGTGAACTACTATAACCATGCAAATAGCTAAAAATGAAAATGTGAATTAATTACTAACATATAGTTGTTAATTCCCAATTTAAGCATAGTATAGAGTCATTTCAAATGAAGTTATATAGAAACATTATATAACAAAGTTTATTGGTCATTACTATGCTATATAATTAGGAGTCCTTAAGAACTAAGTTGACTAGGTTGACCTAGTCTTTCAGATAGAAGATAGACTATATAACTAGGTCGACCAAGTTGGCCTAGTTTACTATAGGATTGTAATTTTGAATAATAAAAACTTGTGCAAAATAGAACTATAATGAAGAACTAAATTGAAAGAGAGAGATAAATTAACCTTGGTGGGTTGGAAGATGTTGAGGACTACGCAATTTCTATTAAAATGACTTGAATGTTGTTTCAAGTCTTACCAACTATGTTAACTAGTTTGACCTAGTTCTATAATTTGTTATTTGTTGAAGCCTATTTAAGATGACTGAGTTGACCTGATCAACCTAGTTTGCCATCTGAAAGTTGTCTGGAATACTAAGTTGACCTGCATAACTTATTTTTTTGTTCTAGAGTTGAATAAGAGACTAAGTCAACCTATTCGACATAGTGTATTATTTATACCTAAATAAGAGTATTGTGTCTACTTGTTCAATTCAGTAACCTAAGTTTGATGAAGACCTACACAAAAATAATAGATTCATTTTGATGTGACTATGTGTTAAACCTACACATAGAAGTTAGAAACTATACTGGCTTGGTCAACCTAGTATCTCAAATATATAAAAATAATAAAATGATAAAAATTAAAATCATGAAGGAAAATGTGTAAGGGTTAGATTCGCATCATGTTCAATAGAATGTATGTAATCATATATGTATCATATCCATAAATTAATCCTAGATTAGAGAAGATATATCCTACTTACACTTCCAATTGGGGATACATTAGATAATTAAGAACATGACCAATATAGATATGCTAGACTAAATTATGGGATCTCTTATCACAAATAATATGACTAGGGAGGGTTATAAAGCCTCCAATCAAGAGAAACTATAAAATAACCCTAACTAAGTCCTATATTTTCATATTCACTATACTAATAACAAGTAAAGCAAAAAAGTCTAATCTAGTGCTCAATAAAGCTATGCAATATACTAGACTAAATGATGGGATCTCTTATCAAAATTAATATCACTAGGGAGGGTTTTAAAGCCTCCAATCAAGAAACAATGTGAAATAACCCTAACTAAGTCCTATGTTTTCATATTCACTATACTAATAACAAGTGAAGTAAAAAGTCTAATCTAGTGCTCAACAAAGCTTATGACACAACAAGGGGGTTAATAAACATAAAATTTAACATGTATAAGAGAATATTAATTAATATATGTATAGGTAAGACCTTAATGCATGGAGAAGAAGATAAATATTATTTAAAATCCATTATTTATGATACTTTTATCTATGCAAGAGAGGAGTAAAGTTAGAGATACTTACCTAAAAGATGATCCTATCGAGCTCAATATATACCTTACCTAAAGATGATTTGTAAAAGGTTTTTATGGTTTTTAAGGATCACTAAGAAAGTACAAAACATTTAAGACTTCTTCATAAGAATATATTCTTCTCCAAGTATAAACCCTAAACTAAGACTCCTTAAGTATAATAGTAGAAGAGCATATTATAAAGAAGCCCAAATGAATAATAACTCTTGTCATTATCTAGATAATGATGGAATGGATGTGTTTATATAATCAGATAACCCTAAACCATTTTAAAAGCTTTGGCTGATAGGTCCGAACCAGTTGACATGTATCATTATTGACAAAAACTCACTAGGTCACGGACTAGGTTGGCCAAGGGCCGACCTAGACCCTAAATAAGTTTTGCCAATAACAGTATAATGTTGACTCAATTGACCTAGTCATGTAAACTATCAAAAGAGGTTTTAGGTTAGAAAAAGGTGTAAAAAAGGTGGTAAAATACTAGAGGAGTATGAAAAAGAGGAGGCCAAGCTTAGGGGAATGTTTTGAAGAGCTAGTTGGATTGGTAATAAGTGGAAATTAGGGACAATAATAGTGTGAAGCACCAATGGTTTTCCTACCCATTTCCTAGTACACCTCTTAGGGTATACACTCAGAGAGATTAAGGCTTGATGGTTCCTGCAAGATATAAAGCATCCATATTTGATAAAGTTTTTTAAATATTATGTGTATATAGATATCATCAAGTGCAAATTATTGAGGAAGAAAAGACCAAAACTACTTTTTAAACTAAATGGGGTTATTTTGAATATAATTTTATTCATTTTAGCTTAAATAATGTACTAGTGTTATTCTCATGCATTATAGTGGCATCATTCAAAGATTTTATCCATAATTTTTTTAGGTACACCTAGATAACTAGATTGTGTATGGTTTAATGTGAGACCATTGTGATAATTTGTGCCTCATGCTTGAGTATTTTCATCAATTTCATATTTATTTAAATTTGAAAAAGTGCATCTTTACCATTACATTTATAATCTTGTTGGGACACATAATTAATCAGGATGGATTACTAGTGGATCTAGCCAATATTATGATCATTATCTAATATCTAGTTCTAACCACTCAATGTGACATACATGTCTTATTACATCACACTAGGTACAATCATAATTTTATTTAGGGTTATGCTAACATAATAGATTTAATGGAAAAATTACTCAACTAGAATTTCCTACTTTTATGGAATGCTAAAAACTAACAAGAATTTGAGGCTCTAAATGAAAAATTTGTTACTTTACCCATTTTCCAATTTTGAGACTGGACCTAGCTATTTCATGTTCATGTTGACACTTTTGGAATGGTTGTGGGTTCCATGTATATATAACTCAATGAATGAAACCTTGATCATACCATTTACTTTGATATCAAGAAGCTCTCACCATTTGAAATAAACTACTCTACTACAAACCATGAAACCTTGTCCATAGTTTATGTGCTCCATAAGTTTTGTCAATAATTTTTGGCCACTCCATTTTACTTTTATACAAATCATGAATAAATAAAGTATTTAGTTGATGAGATAATGTTTCATGGACACATTTATCAAATGATTTTCCTCTTTTAGGAGTTCCATTTCTCCATGATTATCAAACTAGGCAAGATTAATTTCAGCCCATAAAACCTCTCATGCATTCAATTTGGAAAATCAATGCATGTAATAAAAGATGATTTACCTAGTGTTAAATTATTTAAATTTATGTGTTTACCAAAAAAATTATAATAAATTGTTTCTTTTATTATAATAGGATTAGTGCAAGACCACCTTTGCACCTAGGAAAAAAAGTAATTCATTATCTGCATTGCTCCAATCCAACTTACTAGAGGAGACATTTACAAGATGGGATGTGATGAGGTGTTACAAAGGTGTGTAATGTAGCAGGAGAATACTGAATTATTTCAAGAAGTCCATGAGGGTGTTTTATTAGGACATTATCTTGGTGATGAAATAATAATAAAGGTTCTACTAGTTGGTTTATGGTGGCCCACATTATTCAAAAATGCCAAAGCCTATGCATGCCAATGTGATATCTATTAGCATATATGAAAACCAAAATAATGGGATTACGTGACACTTCATTCGGTTCTTAATCATGAACCATTAAAAAAATTGGTTATTGATATTTTTGGCCCCATTCAACCTACTATGAGATATACTGGAATGTGTTGTATCATTATTGCCATAGATTATATCAACACAACAAGTTGAAGTAGCACCCACATGGTATTGTACTGCTATTATCACTACTATATTTATATGGGAATGTATCATCATACAAAATAGATGCTCATTAAGTCTAACTAATGATCATGGAAATCAATTCATCAATGTAATAGTGTTAATCCTTTTAGTTGAATGCATGATTATGAACCATAATAACACACCATACCACCTTCGAGATAATGTTATAGTTGAAGCCTTCAATAAGGTATTTGGTAATACACTAACTAAGATTATCAATATTGGTTGTACCAATTGGGGTGATCATTTTTTATTAGTTTATGGGCTTACCAAAACACATATAAAATGTTGGACAAGAATACTCCTTTTAACATTGTATTTGGCATCAAAGCAATTTTACCATTAGAATCCCTAGTTCTTTCCTTACATATTGTGTGAATTGGTAGATTAGATGAATAATAATCCATAAAATATTGAATAAATTCTTTAATTAATTTGTATGAAACATACATTCTCACACACTCAATTTAAGGGGTCGATAATTAAAAATAAAAGGTGTGGCATGATCGACATATCAAAACCAATTTTCTTCATCTTGGTATGCATGTATTGGTTTATGATTAATATTTTTTTATGACATCCAATTAAACATTGGATCTAATGGAATGGTTAATTTATTATTTATGATATCCATCCAACATGTACTTTCAAGTTAAAAATATTAGATGTCCAATTCCTTTGAGGCCATTTTAATGGTAGTTGGCTCTAAAACTACCATTCTCTATAACACTTTTAAGGTCAGTAAATAAGGCATATGTCAATAGTTTTTATTTCAAATAAGCATGTCATTGGTTACATGATTTTTTTAGGTTGTCTCTAGCACAAGTGGTGCTCTTCTATATTCAGAACTATCATTTATATCTTTTTTGATAAATGAATCTCACTAAGTTATTATATGGAGGACCACTCATATCTTTTCAATGTGGGATACATTATAAGATTGATAAATTAATTAAGCTAAATTGTGTAAAGGTTGGGAGTAATAATACATGATCAAATAAAATATTATGAGATAAGGAGGTGCATAAGAGGTGGTACATGACCTAGGAATGTGAGATGAATATGGAAAATCAAATGCTATTATGAATATGGGTTAAAATTGAAAATGTAATTCCCAAAAATAAAAATTGAAAATTGAAAAACAATATTTTCTATCTATAAAATACCTAGAAGCCTCTCATTTTCATTTTTACTATTGAAAAAATATAACAATTATAGCTTTGAAATAAGCATGAATAATGAGCATATAAGGCATCTACATAGTATTTTCATTGGAAAAATGAAGCAAAGGTTGAGGGGAAGTTAATTCAATGGAAGAAGAGTGACAAACATCACCATAGGAATGTGTGTGAGTGAATTTTAGGATATAGACACTATGTCCACCATTAACATAGGTTAGAGTAGGAAGGCCAAAGTATTTTACGTTTGAAAAAAAAGGTAAAAAATGTGTTAATTTAGGAGAATTTTTTAGCCATGCATTAACCTTTGGGCACCCCATTTGGTGATGTGGACAAAGCAAAAGGGTAGGAGAAGAGATTCATTACCAGTCATCAATGAAGTATAGTAGTGTAAGGGTGTAGATGAAGGGAGTCATATTTTCATCTAAGAAGAAGGTTGTTGTGTACATAGCACATAAGGTGAAATTTTTTCATAACTAGTAGAAGAAACATCTATCAAGAAGGCACTAGAGATGGTATATGTAGGTAATTTAACAATTTTAGGAATATTCATGTATTATTCCAAATTTAGTTAAAGGGTATGAGTATTAAAATAAGTAAATACATATGCACTAATTAAGATATTGATTTATATTAGTTGATTACAACTTAAAATTTTCTAAAAATGGTAAAATGGGGAAGAAAATAAGACTTAACTAGAAACTGACTGATACGACTGAGATAGAGGCTAGAATTCACCATGTAGGACTAAGACACTATCACAAATCAAGATCTAGAATTCATTTTATGATTGGATAAGATAACTAAAAATAGGGAACCCTAGGCTCCAACACTATGGTATAACCTTATCGCAATTTCCTAGGAGACCTAAGCTTTTTGAGTTTTGTTCATTGTGTTTATGAGATCTTATCTGTGAAATTTCAACTGTTAAATGTCTATGGAACTCCTTGTAGAGATAATTTTGTATTCAAACCCTATACTCCATTATGATTTGAATAATTTTAATAAAGAGGGGGTTTACTATGTGTAAGATTCATTGATGTGCATTTACACCCCTTGTGTGGGCATGTTGCCTATAAACCAATACATCAAAGAGGGATAAACCCATATGCAGTTCTCCCACTTGATGTGATTTGTCTAATAGTGTGTATGAAGATGTAAAATGTTAAAATGGATGTGTTTGAGGTGGCTAGGGGTTGGTTTAAGGATTTGGATAAGCTTGTAAGTGTATTGGCTAGCTATATGCAAAGAATATGAAAGATTTCATAAATTGTTTTGCTTATATTATTGATTTCTTAGTGATAATTTCCAACCCCTTCTAAATGATTTTTGAATA
Organism: Torreya grandis; assembly: GCA_037957365.1. Taxonomy (NCBI): domain Eukaryota; kingdom Viridiplantae; phylum Streptophyta; class Pinopsida; order Cupressales; family Taxaceae; genus Torreya; species Torreya grandis. The sequence continues at coordinate 1,035,604 of JARHVA010004296.1, forward strand.
GGATTTTATAGGGATTTATTAGTCATAGGTTGAATGTGATAACATTAGGTCGACAAGGAGAAAAATAGGGAACTATAAGGAAATGAAAATTTGAGCTTGAAATGTGATTATATAAGAGCACCAAAAATGGGACACCCTAGGGTCTAGTGTTGTTGTTCAAGTTGGGCACTATATTCTTAAGCTGATGGGATTTAGGGGGATGGATCTATCATGGGATAAGGTTTAAAAGGCTATGAATTTTTGGTAATCAGTGAAAAGATGCCTATGAGGGTCATGAAAACAAGGAGGGACCTATGGGATGGATCTCATCAATCACACTCAGGTTACCAGTTTTTGCATTTTATATGACTACATTTGCCCCCCCCCCCACCTTATTTTAGTGATGTAGTAAAGTGAAATACTAGGATAAAGGAAAACTAAAATGCATACCTAAACTTACTTGTAATGGTGAAACTCATGAAGATGTTATTATGTTAGGTGTGCATAGAGAGAACACACTGTGAATTTGTAAGATAAAACAAAGAATAGATTAATTCTTACTAGATATGCTATATCTAAAATAAAAATTTACAAAGCTAGGTAAGAGAAATGAAGAGAAATAAATGAATACACCTCACTAGGTACACAAACCAATATAAAACTTGTTGTGATGTTGAGTGATGTTAGATGATGTTAATTATGTGTTGAACTAAGAGTAATATCATGAATAGAGTTGAGTGTTCAATTCCATAGAAGTGTCTCAAGAATGTAAAGGTTGGCCCTTTAGTTATAATATCACCAAGTAAGTGAAGCTAGGTGATCATATGTCTATTAGTTGATGTTTGGATTATGTATCCAATCCTTCTGAATAGGTGTCTCAAGAATGCAAAGGCTATCTAGTCCTTTGGCTCCATCATTTCCCTATGAAGTGAAGCTATAAACTTATACTAGTATGAAATGTGTGTCATATGAGATGGATCCTGAATCTCATGAATTATTTTGTAGTCTAAAAATATTGGCATGGATAGTCAAATATATTCTATAAACTAGGCCATTCTTGGCCACTTCAAAATATGGAGATTAGACTTATACAAAAGCCTCTTCAAAATTAGTGCACTAGGCTTATATTAAAGCCACTCCAAAATGTGGTAGTTAGGATTGTATTAAAGCCAACTCCAAAATGATGCAAACCACCTGTAAATGGAATAAGGCACACAACTACTGAGAATACTTGGGTAATATTGAACTTTGAAAGAAAAAAATTAAATGTGCCACACACATTACCCCTAATCACTGGTGTCTAGAACAAGAATTATGATCTAGAACTTATACCAACTACCATATCTAAAACTAGAAGTGAGATCCACATTTCTATGCATGATGCCCCCTATATCTAGATTCTCTAATTAAAAATGTTCTAAAAACTACTAATTTTGAACTAATATGGTTGTGTAAAATTGTAGATAAACCTATTCTTCTGCCTACTTCTAGAAAATATAGTTCTTATGTTATTTGGATAGGAGAAATGAAAATAGGACACCGTAGTGTTTAGTGATGTTGTCTATGTCTGACATTTTTGTCCTTTATTGAAACTAAAAACTATTTTGGAATCATAATTATTTTCTAGTTTTTTCTACCTGTTTTGACCTCTTATTGTTTTTCTGAGTGTTCTAAAACTAGTTTTTCAATTGGTAGGATCTTTGATCTCTATGGCAAAAACCTTTTTTTTTCCCCCTCTTCTAAGGGTAGGAATAAAGAACTTGCAATGACTACCCTTAGAAGAAATATCCCTACAAGTGTATTATTCTATAAAATACATGATATAACAATGATAATAGATATCTCAATATAAATCAACGTGTAATGGAGATTATTAGATCAACAAGGGTATGCCTAGATAGATATAACAATGTAATAACATGTCCAACATACTAAATTGGAACTAAAAGTTTGGTTATTTTTAAGTTGGAGGGATGGAGCATGGTGTACATCATGGCATCAAAGAAATCAAGATAATGCATGATATGGATCATGTCATTGTAAACAATGAGAAGCAAACAATAAAAAAAGCATGCAAGATAAGAAGAAAGAAGTGTATACGAGTGGTAAAGGGACCAAGAAAACAAGGGACATGGACACATGTCACTCAAAATGGAAATTAGGCATACAAGGCATGTTCAAATGCCACATGCACATATAAGTGAAAATGAGAAAGGCTAGCATGAAATCCACAATCACATATAAAAGTATAGGGAAAGGACATTTGCAAATGTCCTAATACACACATAAGAATAAAAGAAAAGGACATTGGAAAATGTCCTAAGGCACACATAAGAGACAAAAAATAACTAAGAAATACACTCACATGAAGCTACGCTAAGCAATAAAATAAAGCATGTAATAACTAGAAGTAAAATCATATCTAACTAATTAAAGAAAGAAGTGAATGCATGCAAAACATGTTATTTAAGACTAGGCATATGCTAAGAAATACACAAGTGATATATAGTAGTGAGTGTCAATAGAGTAATTTGTGTAAGTTAATAAATAATATAAATAGAATCAATGGTGTAGGAATGACATAACTTGGATGGTGTAGTCATGTTTAAAATTCCCCTAGTGGGTATGTATATCAATGTATATCTCTATGTAGAAGTAGAATGATCCCTCAATGTGTAGAGTGAACTGATCAAGGATTTGGAAGTCACTACTCATATTCAAGGAAAATCAAGTGAAGCATGGTAATGTAGATAAATGGATAAACAATAGCATAAAATAACAAATGTAAGTCTAGCATTATAGTATAAATTTAAAGCATGGATAATGCATAAAATTAAAATATTTTTGGTATTTTTTAAATTATTTACGTGTTTTTGTATTTTGAAATATTTGAATTTTTTTTGTATTTTGATAAGTTGAGCTATGTAAAATTAATCATAGTAAGGCTATGTATAAGAATTTTAAGAGAAGCTATGTACAAGTAAGCTGGGAAAGGATGATACTAACTGATGAGTCTCATGAGAGACTCCCTATCATGGTATCCTATTATTTTATTGTTTTAGGAAATTAGATGTTTAATTCATAAATAATAAGTGTTGCGAAAATGGGAAGAATTATGATTAAATACAATAAAATACATGTTTATATCAATTTGATCAAATTAACTTGCATAAGGGAGAAGAACACTTATATAGAAAAATAAGATGATTCAGATGAGTCTGGGTCTAAAAAATCACACACAAGACTGAGACATTGTCTAGAACCTGAATCTATCTTTCATTTTTTGATTAGATAAGAGAACCAAAAATAGTACACCTTGGTGTTTGGTGTTATATTCTTTCCCTCACACTATTATCCTAAATCTAAAATATTTTTGGGTTCTATTCATCTACTCAGTATGACCATGTGTACCAAATTTTAGGTCCTATGAGTCATCAGAGCTTAATGTATCTCAATTTCAATATTCAATACTTGTATTTATCTACCAGCATAGAAACAATAAATAGATCAAAATAAAAAAGGGGAAAACTAGGCTAGGGGCAGAATGATCACATAATCAAGAACCCTTGTTGTTCTAATTATTGCCTACATTAACCCTTAAGCTAGGTTTTTAGATCTAATGTAGTTCCCCCTTAGGTAATATGCATAATAAACATGCAAGATTGATGGAAGAATGACTTTTGCCAAGGCCCTTCCTTGATCAAGCATGCAAAACTATGTGTGATGCAAAGAAGTTGAGCTATACTATTGATTGATTTTATTATGTCTAATGTACCAAAATGGTAAGTGTTAGATATAAATTTTTTATGTAGTCCTTTATATATGAGACTCATTATTTTTGAATTTAGGATCTTTATTCATATTTGGTTGACATTAGAAAACATAGGAATGAATAAAATAAGATTGTTAAGACTCATTCTGTGAAAAAAAATAACTATTGGGACCAAATTTTTACTTGGACAATAGCACCACAAATTTAACACCCTGGGTATCAGCACTATAGTCCTATTTAGGCACTATTTTCCATGGGGTATGGGACCTAGGGGTATACATCTAGGCCTTTAAAATTTATCTAGGTCTAAAAGGGTTATGTCCAAAAAGCTACAGATGACTAGGGATAAGCAAAGAGATGTATAGGGAATGTAGTAAGACTAAGACTAATCAGACAAAGGGACATGGCTAGATGTGAATAAAATGATCATATTCTCCAGTCAATGTCTATTGTGAAAGGACTATGAAAAGACATGATATGCATGGTTGTTTGACCAATTTAGGGTGTATAAATTTTTCCCCTTTTAATATACTTATGTAATGTAATGATGTACTAGAGTAAGAGAAAAATAAAAAGATGCGTACCTAAACTTACCTCTGTGAAGATAAGTTTGCTAAAAAAGGGTCCAGCTTCCTATCCATGGAAGTTGATGAATAAATAAAATAATGCTTGGAGAAAGAAGGAATCCCTATAATATATGCTCTTATACTAAATATAAATAATTTTTGGAGAAAGAAGGAATCTATATAATAAATTCTCCCTATACTAAACTAAATAATCTAAACTAGATTTGAGAAGTGCTCAGAGGTCTAAAACCAATGCCTCCCCTCTATCCTACATAAACACCTACATTTGGGTTTGAGTAATATAATGGACCAATCACTGTAGATGACCATATAGTCCAACCTAGTGACAACCTGAGTAATGCCTAGGTGTAATCTAAAAACATTGGTAAATGTGTAAGAATAAAATGGCATAACTCGCCATCCCAATTTGTATAATCCTAGAAGATGAAGGACATGAACATTTTCTTTATGTCCCAAATATAGTATGTGAGTGATGTATCTAGATAACCTAGATATCTGTATAACCACATGTGATATGATCTATTATGTCATGTCCCATGTGCAAAACTAGAGATCAAAACAATGTTTTTTGCATTATGCCTATGATTTGTTGTCTGATCTTGTAATTGTGTCATGCTATATGAAGTTGTATGTGTGAGTCATGTAGTAATTTACAACCCCTAAATCTGATATTTTTATAGTTTTTATATCTTTAAACAAAAAGTGTATCCCTTTAAGTTTCCTAAGTAATGCTGAGTGACCCAATGTGATTTTAATCACTGTATAATCTTGACTAAATTGAACTAAGTGATGCTAATGACCCATATAATATGAACCACTATATAATCTTGACCAATCTGAGCTGAAGGATGCTAAGTGACACATATAATATAAACCATTATATAATCTTGACCAATCTGAACTAAGTGATGCTAAGTAGCCCATATAATTGGAACCACTATATAATCTTGACTAATCTGAGTTGAGTGATTATAAGTGACCCATATAATCTAAACCACTATATAATCTTGACCAATATGAACTGAGTTTGATAATTTGACTATTAGAGGTGTAAGAACCATGGTGTATATATCTATGTGAGTGGATAGGTGTGTTAGATAAGTGTAGGAATAGGAATAGTAAGAATGATTCCACCCTTTTGGGGAGAGGGATGAAATTTGTGATAGAGGAGGTTGAGCCAAAAGTTATGACTAGAGGTGGAATGTGTAGGAATTTGGTTGTTATGTATTGAATAGATCAAAAGTCTATTGTTTAATTGGTGAGATTGTATTACTAGGAGTGAAAGATATCTTTGATTAAATAGGATTGAAGCTTATATCTAGGTATAGTAGATATATATAAATGTTCATTCCATGGTATTCAAATGAGGTAGTAATAGATTCAATGAAGTGAATGCTTGATTACTTGAATAGGCTAGGTTGATTGAATGTTTTGAATGAATGTTTTGATTAATGGGTATCAATTTGTATTATTGAGGTACAAAAGAGGTATAGGGATGTGTGAATTACATAGTATGTAAATAATGTATTGAAAGAGCAAAGGTATTATGATGTTGAAGGTATCATTGTCACGATTCTACTAAATCAAACAATTTTTAAAATAGAGCTATGGGGCTCTAATTATGAGAAAAATAATGTTTTGCCTTTGAATAGAAGAGTTGGTTGATATATGAATTTTGATTCACTTTGGGTTCATTTGTGTAGTGACTAGTTTGAGATATTGGAGATCTAGAGTTTAAAATGCCTAAGAGATGAGCACCTTCTATGACCCATTTTTAGTAGTTGGTAGCTAAGATTAAGGTTGATGGGGAGATTAGCCTAATGATTATGCTTAACACTTGATTTTTACCTATTTAAAATCCTATTTTGGGTATTTTTGAGCTATTTTAAGTAGTCTAGAAAAATTTTAACTAGTTCTAGCACTCTTATCCTAGAGTTAGCATTATTGTTTAGGATGTAGCACTATTATCCAAGTTCCAGCGTTGTAGTCCAGTGCTAGTATCCTTTTGTAGGATTGTTGTCCACTATGGATGGTTTTTTGAGATTTTGGTTTGTTATATGTTGTTGTATATCTTGGATATTTACTTAACATGGTTGTTTGATATATAGTTTATTTTCTAGTTTTTACAAGGTGAGGTATGGATGTAAGAGGTCTATAGAGGTCAAGTGATGGAGACACTGTGGATGCTACCATAGTCTATTGATAAGCATGTTGTTATGGATAGGGCTAGATTGGGTCATGCATATGACCTAAGTATGGTGTAGTAGGATAAGTACATGATTACCACCTTATGTGAGAGGTAGAATGTTGATACCTATACATTCTATCTTCCTACTAAAGAGATCACTATTACTCTAGAGGATGTATACCATATTTAACATTTGTCAATTATTGGATGATGGGTGACATTATAGAATGACATGGTTGTAGTTACCATTGATCACACATTTGTATACTTTGTTAGGGTGCCCTCAAAAGTAAATCATCAATGTAGTGATAGTGATGTGTTATTGTCAGTGATTGTGCAATCAAATGTTTTGCACTTGTGAAAGTGGTTGGCTATATTGTTGGCTTCTTTTATTATAATGGATGGTAGTGGAGTGTTTATTGCTTATAAGATGTATAGGGTGGTTCATAGCATCGAGATGTATGATACTGTGTTCTCATGGGGTAAGACTATGCTTGCCCACTTATATAGAGATTTATATAGATTTACATGGTAGGCATTTAGTGGTGGTATGGGTGTGGGCACTTTGTTACATTTTTGGGAATAGGAGCATATAGCAATTGTGTGACTTATTGGATTATAGAAGTTGAGTTGAGCATATCTAAAACCATTTGGAAGGAGATAGATGAGTGAGTTGGATATTTAATCTCCTAGGATAGATCAATATAGGAGGATACTAAACATATTAGTGGCCCATGATATCATATGGAGACCCTATAGAGGATTCCCTAGATGGCCCAAGGATGAAGAAAAATTGTAGTATATGAGGGTTAATTGTTGGTTGGATGATCATTGGGTTGGAACATATGAGTGACTTTGGTATGAATGAATGACTAGGTAGTTTGGAGTTTGATAGGATGTTCCTCTTGTATCATGGGTGTGGTTGAGGAGTGCATAGGCACCAATGAGAGCAGGGGCTCATGCTAGATTGATTGATGTTGAGTTGGCACAATTACCTTTGGATGTGTGAGATGTGGTTATAGAAATTATTTATGTAGATGATGTGGGATGCACTGAGGCATATACTACATGGTGGGATAGGTATCGATGAGATCCATTATCTCATGTGGATGGAGTGGGTGTTCCTACATATGAAGATCTTGAGCCAATCTAGATGAGGGAGGTAATAGTGATTGTATTTGAATTATACCTATGTTTGTGCTTTAGTTTGGATTTGAAAGTATATATATATATATATAATGTAGTGTTGTACTTCTTATGTGTGTAGATGGGATGGGAGGTGCACAAGATGAGGTACCTACTAGGGTGTCCAATGTAGATGATGAGTTTTGGGAGTTCATCATTGATTTGACACTCTGAGAACTCATGCAACATGTTCTTGATGATGTAGTGGAGGAGGGTTTGATAGAGTGAGTGATGATTATGGTTGGTGTGTATGTTCATTTATTTGATAGGGATGTTATAGCTATATATACATATGTTAGGGTAGTAGGAGAGAGAGATGATCATAGAGATGAGTTGGATATGCATAGGATGCCTCCACCTAATTGTAGCTTGGAGAGCACAAAGGTTATGGATGACTATTATATATTTAATGGTGATATGAAGAATTGATAGAGGAGTATGGCTAGCTACTAGAGTGGGATAGTCAGTGTAAGAGGGATTTGAGAACTCAGGGAGGTGTAGGGTCATCGATTGTTAGATATGATTATGGGATGAGCACTAGAGGAGAGAGAGATTGAGAGTGAGGGCATGATACCCATTCATGATTGATTATACTTTGGCATGATGTAGATGTTTTGAAAACTTCAAGATATATATATATATATATATATATATATATATATATATATATATATATATATATATATATATAGATGTTGGTTTGGTTTTGAACTCATGTGTATTCATGTTATGGATCATGGAATATGTTGGTATATTGATTGTAAATGGTTGATATTAGAAATGGTTGATCTAACGTTGATTTTGAATTTGCATGTGCTCAGTAAATGTAATTTGGATATGAGATTTGATGTTTTGATATGTTTGGATGTGATGTTTTGATAATTATGATGCTAGGATTATTGATTTTGAATTGTAATCATGTATAAGTAAAAATTTGTTTTTTGTGGTAATTGGAAAACTATTTGGATAAATTTGAGTTGGCTTTTGGATTAATAAAGTAAGATTTGGATACATTTTGATTTGATTTGAATGGGAAAGTGTTTGGATAAGTGTGATTTGGTAATATCTAGACTTTGATAGTCTAGTTCTAGCTAGGTATGGCTATCTAGAGTCAAAAATGTTAGTTGTTAGTTGAAGGGGAAAGTAAGATATCACTATGTGTGTATTACTTCCTTGAGAGTGGCTCAAGAATACAAAGGGTATCTAGACCTTTGGCTCCATCATCGCCCTGATAAGTGAAGTTATGAATTGATTCTCAAATTATTATGTGGTATCACACTCTATTATATCACTATATGAACCCTATCGACCACATGAACAAGTGCCCATACTACTCATGCTATGTAGGAATGTGCTTTGTAGATGATATTGTTTATTGTGAAGAAGGTTCATCTGTATGTAATTGAATAAAATATGGCCTCTACTATGATGGATATGAGTGAGTAATATATGGAGATAGAGTTGAAACCTAAGTTGAAGGCTCATTTAATCTTAATTATAATGGGTTGTTATGTGAGATAGGGCCCTAAAAACTTGGTTGTAATAAATATTTCTTTGGAATAATATTAATCTATACTTTAGGTTCAAATAGTCTTAATCATAGTGGATTGATACATGAGATAGGACCCTAAAAACTCAATTGTAATGAATATCTCTGTAGAAAATTAATTTGTTGTGGTGCTTGTGACTCTGTTAGATATGTATATGGAACTGCACTATCTATTCCATAGACTACACTACTATATGTGGGATGTTTGTGTTGTAATAGTTTCCAAATCTTTTTAATAGTTGAAATAGGAGATCTCTTATGAGATTTTATCCTAAAACCTGCATTGCACTCACGATGAGTGATTGATGATTCCTATAAAAGAATGTCTTGAAATGACTCAGTCATAGAGGAATGAGGTCTAGGGTGTCATAATGGAGGAGATATTTATACCCCTATGTGAATGTTATGATACCATTATCAACACATTTATTAATGCAATCTTTGAGTCCAAAACAATCATTATCTCTATGTCCACAAATATGATTATAGTTATAAAAAGGCTGATGTGGTTGTCTATGTAAGAGATGTAGATCTCATCAGTGAATAAAAGGTAATGTGATTAACCTCCTATCTAGTAGTGTTGATAATATGGTATATGGTCTATTCTTCTCTGAATCAAACTATAGTGGTGCTTTACTATTATTCTCTATAGTGCATACTATAGGTTGTGTTTTGAAAACTTGCTCTTTGTTCTTGATTGGTTGAATTTTTGGTTGTGGTCTCCTATCTTGTCTAGGACATGGTAGATGATGAGAGGTAGGAGCTATATCTAAAGATGATACTATGAATTCTAGAGTGATTTAATCAACTAAATCTACCTCGATTAATACTAATTTGTTTTCTAAAACTATAACTGTGTAACACAAATGTCTAAAACAAGGCTCTATTTGATATAGTAGATGCTCAAGGAGAGGTTGGCAAAGTCCCTTGATGAAGATATGTTAAATCTCTATATTTTTTGGTTTATATATCAATCTTAACTTATGAGCCTTGAATCTTAAGATATACTCACTACTTGGCTCTAAATAATTCTCATGTAGTATGGCTAGTTTCTCAAATGTAACATGAGGGCCCTTATTTATGATGTAGTTTTTGATAAATACCTCCTTTAGGAAATTATATGTGTCTAATAAATTGATAAGGAGTAGATGAAAGATCCAATTTTGTTCTTTCCCCACTAATGTTTACTAAAACAACTTGAGATGAATCAAAGGTCTCACATGAGGTAGAAAAGCCTTCTGAAAGTCTTGAAGATGTTTGAATGGATCTCCAATTCCATCAAAGTGAGGTAATGATGGTGTCTATAGATGATTATGCAATGAATCTTTTATGAATGTCTTTGGAATAGAGTTACCATGTAGATCATTGGCATACATCCAAGATTTATAATCTTTGTTTTCCAAGGTAAGGAGATATACTTGGTATTGTAGTTCACCAACTACATGCATCAAATAGATGATCTCCTATGATAATATATTAGTATCTTAAAGTGGTTCATTTAATCATTAAATTTGATTATTAATTTTAAAAATGCAAATGCTACATTTATCAAGTGGATCATAAAGAAGAGGTGTGCTCACTTGAACCTTGGGAGTAATGGTAACTTGGACCTTACTAAAGGAATGCAGGCTACCATTCTCTTTAGGTGAAGAGTGAGAACCAGGTTTTACTATAGTGAGGGGTGGCTTGGGATATTTATTGGTATCTTTATGTTTTAGTGAATCACATTCTAATTTAGTATAAGATGTGCTATTAATATTAACATGTGCATTATTGGAAATAGAATCATTCATAGAATTCTAAACATCATTTGGTATAGGATCATGAATAAAATTAGGAGAAACATTTTGAAATTTATGAAATTTGAGAGGAGTGAGAGAAGGGTTACAATCATGAGATGCATTTTATTCTTCACTATATGCATAGTAATCATCATTATTCCATGTATTATCACAATCTATATTTTGTTCATTTGAAATGGAAGAATTTTAGGTATCATTTTCATATTCACTTTCATTCTCATATTCATTTGCATATTCAATTTAATATTCATTATCACTTCCATCATTATTGGGAAGAGATGTAAGAGAAAGATTTAATTCCTTTCTAATATGTAATAAGTTATCATTGGAATTTGGTATATCATGTGTATCTATGTTATCCATGGATGGAGTGTATGAATTTTTTTCATTTTAAACATGAGAATTAAGAGTAGAGTTAGGAACACATAATACTTTATTTGAACTATGCTTTGGTAATTTTATTCTATTGAATTTATATTTTTGCATTTTAAACAAATCAATTTCAAAAGGTAGAGAGAGATTAGGTTCACATGAAAGCAAATCATCACCAATAAGAGGTTCACTTGGAAGTGAATGATTAATTTGTTAATTTGGTCTATTGTGTCTAGGAGAATGAGGTGAGAAGTATCTTTCCCATTTATCAAAATTATTTTCATTAGAAGAAGGAATAAAAGATATTGGTTTAAGAGAAAAAGATTCATCTATTTGTGATTCACCCTCATTATTACATTTATCATTATATCCTTCATTACAACAATAGTAATTATCTTCACTATAAGTGATATCATTTTTTATAGTTTTAGGTAATGTGTAATTTTGTAATTTTGTCCAATCATTGTCATAATTCAAATAAAATTTTAGAAATTGATTTATGGGATGAGATGCAAGAATTGCCTTTGTGGGTAGTTTATCACCAAAGAGAATTTTGAAAAGTACTATGAAGGAAATAAATGCACAAAGAACTACTAACATTGAATTTGAAAATTACCTTTGATAACCCAAATAATTTACAATAAATTCAAATTATTTTTCTAAAAATTGTGAGGGAGGTAAATTTGAGTTTTCAGGACCTAGTTTGGAAATCTAAGTTTTTTAGCTACGGTTTTAGAATTTTTAAAATGATGTAAAGATTTTAATTTTTAAAAATAGTTTTGAATAGGATAAATGTAAAAAAATTAATATAAAAATCAAATTTTTGAAAACTAAATTTTTGCACAACAAACTACTAATTTTGAAATAATTCTTGACAAGGTAATTAATTTGTAAAGAAATTCAAAATAATGTTCTAAAATTTGCAAGAAGGAAAGCATGGTGTTTGATGACTTAGTTTTGAAATCTAGGGTTTTAGAATTTTTGAAGATCATACAATAATTTAGATTTCTAAAAATATTTTTGAATATGATAAATGTACAAAAATTAATACAAAATTTAGAATTTTGAAAATTAAGTTTTCACACAAAAAATGAAGGAAAAACCCTAAGTGTAGCTAGGGTTTTAGGTTTATTTGAAGTAAGTCAGGTTCACCAAATGTTTTATTATTTTAGTAAATTAGATGTTTAATTATTAAATAATAAGGTTATATAATATGGGAAATTTTGATTAGATATAATAAAATATAGATTTATATCAATTTGATCAAATTAACTTGTATAAGGGAGAAGAACGCTTATGTAGAAAAATAAGATGATTGAAATGAGTTAGAGTCTAAGAAATCAAACATAGGAATGAGACACTATTTAGAACCTAAATCTATCTTTCATTTTTTGATTAGATAGGAGCACTAAAAATAAGACACTCTGGTGTCTGGTGCTATAGTATTTTCCAAGTTCTATTGTCTCGAGGCTAAAATCTTTTTAGGTTTTGTTCATCTTCTAGTATGACCTTGCATACCAAATTTTATGTCTTGGGAATAACCAGATCTTATTGTAAATATATTTCAATATTTAGTACCTATATTTATCTACACATATGGAAAAAATAAATAGATCAAAAGCAAAAGGGGAAAAATTGGGTCAGGGGAAGAATGATCATAAAATCAATAACCCCTATTATTCTGATTGTTGCCTACAGTAACCTTCAACCTAGGGTCTCAAATATGATGTAGTTCTCCCTTAGGGAATGTACATAATCAATGCTCATGATTGATGAAAGAATTAATTTATCCTAGGCCCTTCTTTGATCAAGTATTCAAATCTATGTGTGATGTAGAGAAGTTAAGCTATACTATTAATTGATTTTATTATGTCTAATGTGCCAAAATAGTAAGTGTTAAATATAAAATGCCTTGTGTAGTCCTTTATATAGGAGACTCATTATTTTAAATTTTGGAAATTTATTCACATTTGGTTGAAATTTTAAAACTTAAAAAAAAATCAAATAAGAGGGGTAAAACTCATCCTATGAAAAAAACTGACCATTGGGACCAAATTTGCACTTGGAAAATAGCACTAGAAACTGGACACCCTAGATTTCAGTGTTATAATCCAATTTGGATGATGTTATCTAGGAGTTATGGGACTTCGGGGTATCGGTCTGGGACTATAAGAGTTTTCTAGGTTTGAAAGGGTTATGTCTAGAAAGCTATGGATGACTATGGATAAGTAAAAAAATGTCTCTGCAATATAGTAAGACTAAGACTAGTTAGACAAAGGGACATGGCTATATGTGAATAAAAAGATCATATTCTCTAGTAAAAGTCTCCTATAAAAGGACTATGAAAATATGTGATATGTGTGGTTACTTTATTAATTTATGGTGTATACACATATATCAAGGAGAGGAATCATGCATGATCATGAAGCATGATGGAAATGTTAAGACTATGGCTCTAAAAGTTGTATATGATATAAATGCTCTAAAATATCTAAAGTAACAACTAAGTGTGGGGTCCCCCTATAACTATGAGATAATAAATTCAACTATAGGGCTCTTAGGGACCCATTTTGTAGTAGGAAAGTCTCTCTAAACATGTGTTCTATAAGTAAATGCATGACATCTCAATGATAATTCCTTGGGTATGAGAACTGTAGCTGGAAGCTATCTAAAATCCTAAAGTTGTAGAGGTATATGAACTCTCATTTCTAGTGATAGATGCCTCAATTATGTTTGAATCAAAACTAGGGGAGGAACTATAACTGGTGGCAAAACTAGAACTAATGGTAGAACTAAATTGTTGAATATACTATATAATATGGCTCTGAAGTGGGGAGTGGTAACTCATATGGAACACCAACTATAACAACCTAATTAACATGAATGAATTTCATGCATCTATGAACTATAAAAGTTACTACTCAAAGTTTTTGAATCCATGGTTGACCAAGTAACATATCAAAAAATCCTACACTAGGAACAATAGTGAATGGTGTGGTCATGTGTGTCAGACCAACCTATAGAGGAAGTACAATCTCACCCAATGAAATTTGTATATGCCGATTAAATCTACTAATAACTATGTCCATCAAGGTAGTATCCTACTCAAAATATTTCAAATTTTGAAATAATGTCATAGTGTACATGTTCACACTAGATCCATTATCTATGAGAACATTATTAATAAGATGATTATGAATGTAAGCTCTAATAAAGAGTGCATGATAATTTGAATCATCCTCAATGATCTCCTACTCTGAGAAGGAAATGGAAGGTTTAGCTATAAATTTGGAATTGTATACACCAATCATGTTTTTCAAAGGATGTGTCTCAAATTAAGGTGTCCTATATGTGTTAGGTGGGGGATGTCCATGATATGCGTGGTGAACCCCTGATGTATCCCCTATCTCTTATTTATAGTGTTATGGAAATGGATTGGAGAATATTTTTAATGCTCTATCCTAAATTGGCTTGGCTTGAGGAGGCTCGACTAAAGTACAAAGATCATTATGATTTAAATTTATCAAATCCTAAATCTTATGTCTCAAATTGATGTATCTATTTGTTGTATGGCCTGGTGCCCTATGAAGCTTGCAAAATACATGCTAATCATATCCTCATGAAAGAATCTTTATTGGTCCAACTTCCAAAATAAGAGGAAGAGATATGATGTTACATTCCAATAGCTATTATAAAACTTTGGTAATAGAAATTGGTAGATTGGTAAAGGTTCAATGAGGAGGTGATGATAACACCATACACTAAGGGGGATCAAAAGTTGCATTAAATATCAGCTGATTCTAACTTTTGCTATCATTGACCTTGACTTTGTATGATACTTTACTATTACTCTTGTTTATTGTTTATAATATACTTTTGTACTTGAGTTTGACCATTGAAACTAGTTTGAATTCTATTTCTTTTAGTTTGTGACACAATGCAGTGAAGGAAGAGAATATTTTGAACATAATTTATTCATGAAAAGCTAGTAGATGACTCTATTTGAAGAGCTCTTGTAAATCTTGATCAACCATGGGGCTAGTTACCTTAGCCAAAATAGTTTTATATCAAAGAACGTAATCTGTGAGATGCTCATTTGACCTTTATTTATGTTTTGAAACTTGGGCATATGAAACATTATCACCAATGTTAATGCTAAAATGAGCTAGGAACATGTTGGCTAATGGATTGAATGCATTGATCGACTAATTAAATATAATATAAAACCATTATAAAGCATAATACTTTAGTATTTGTGTAAATATATTGTTAAGTATCTAGTCATTCGGTACATAGTCCAAGCATGCTACATGAAAAGCTCTCAAATGTGTCTCTGGATCACCATTGGCATCATATAGAGTAAGCTTAAGTTGAACAAACCCTTGTGGCAAGGGTGTAGAATCAATGTGGGGTGCCAATGGTGTATGTAATAGAGAAAAGGAATCCAAATCCTATGTAGGTCTAGAGGTACCTTGTTCAAGATGTAGTACCTTATATTGAAGATATTTCATCTCTTGCACAAGGGTTGCTGCATCAAGAGAAAAAGATGTACAAGTTGTAGGTGGCATAGAGGTAGTTTGGGCTGATATAGGGGATTGTTGAGACATAGTTGCCTCCATAGTGACATTTACAATGGGTTAATCTAAATGAATGGAAGATTCAACTTGTTTAGCCTTTTTTATTTCTATGATAGATTTTAAAATAAGAGTATGATCTTGAGGCTAATCCTTGAGTCTTCCTCAAAAACTTTATAAGATAAAATATTTATTGAGGATAACTTCATTATCAATAATAGGTGAAAGTGTATCATGAATATGATGTGGTGGGTTATGAACATCAGTGTTTGTATCATCCATTTTATGCTTATATTTCTCATTGTCAAAATTATCCTCATTGAAATTGGTGTAATTTGGATGTGTAGAATCTATAGGAGGAACTTGAGTTGGTTGTTTATCCATGGTATATGGTCAAGTTGAAGGAATCTGAGTTAATTGAAGAGGGTTTCTACTAAGCCTTTCACTTCATCTTGAAGGAAGAGATTCATGGAGCTTAGGTGCCATAAGGAAAATAACTTGGATAATATTAGAAAAGATTTAACATATATAATATAAATAAGGAACTAGAATATGCATAAAAAGATATGAAGCTCTCACACATGTAAGGTGATATCTCAAGAATCAATGGGACCTAGTATATGCAACTATGGTTTTAAAGATCATTATTTTTAAAATTAGTATGAAATTTTGAAATTTAGAGTCAATTTCTAAATCAAAAAATTATTGGGAAAATACTAGGACCTAGTATGGGCAAATAGCATATGAAAGAAATTTATTTTAAAATTACTAAAAAAAATTTAAATTTAGTGATAATTTTTTATTTTATTATGAAAGTTAAAAATTAAAAAAAATATTAAAAATTAGTATGAAATTTACCCTAGGTTTTCTAGGGATTTTATACACAACTGAAGTAAGTTAGGTTCACGAAATGATATCACAATTTTGGGAATATTCATGTATTATTCCTAATTTAGTTAAAGGGGTTGAGTAGTAAAATCAATAAATAAATATGTAATAATTAAGCTATTGATTTTTATTATTTTATTGTAATTTGAACTTTTCTAAAAATAGTAAAATTGGGAAGAAAGCAAGACTTAGTTGGAAACTGACTCATACAACTGAGACAGAGGCTAGAATTCACTCTATAATACTCAAACAGTATCATAATTCAAGATTTATCCTTCATTTTATGATTATATAAGAGTGCCAAAAATAGGACACCCTAGGATTTGGCATTATGTTCCATCTCTACTTATATTGTCCCACTCTATAATACTCAAACAGTATCATAATTCAAGATTTATCCTTCATTTTATGATTATATAAGAGTGCCAAAAATAGGACACCCTAGGATTTGGCATTATGTTCCATCTCTACTTATATTGTCCCAGAGACCTAAGCTTTATAGGTTTTGTTTGTTGTGTCTATGAGACCCTTCCTATGAAATTTCAAATGTTGGATGTCTATAAAACTCCCTATAGAGATGATTTTGTCTTCAAACCATAGAATCCATTTTGCTCTGACCAATTTTGTTAAAGATGGGGGTTTAGTATGTGTAAGATTCATTAAATATGTATCCACACCCCTTATATAAGCACACTACTATATACCAATACTCCAAAGAGGGAACAAGCCATATGTAGTTCTTCCACTTGATGTGCTTTATGCAATAGTGTGTATAAAGATGAAAAATGTTAAACTAGATGTGAATTAGGTGTCTAGGGGCTGGTGTATGGATTTGGATAAGCTTTTTAGTGTATTGGTTGGTTGTATGCAAAGAATAAGGAAGATTGCCTGAATAGTCTTCCTTGTATTCTTGCTTGCTTAGTGATAATTGTCAACCACTTCCAAATTATCTTTGAATGGGATTTTATAAATATCTATTGGTCATGGGTTGAATGTGCTCACATTAGGATATTAAGGAGAAGGATGGGGAACCAATAGGAAATGACCATTTAGGCTGAAAATGTGATTAGATAGGAACACCAAAAATGGGACACCCTAGGGTCCATCATTGTTGTCCAAGCTAGGCTCTATAGTCTTGAGATGATGGGACTTGGGGGGATGGATCCGTCCTAGAAAGAGGAGTCTATCTTCAGTAGGATCAGGTCTAGAAGGCTATAAATGTTTAGAAATTAGTGAAAAAATTATTATGAGGGTCATGACAACAATCAGGAGGGATCTATAGGATGGATATTACCATTCACACTCAAGTTACAAATTTTGGCATTTTATATTACTATAGTATGGAATAATTATCCAAAACATCACCTCCACCTCTAATTATAATAGAATAAATGTAATACCCTGATATAGTCTTGCACATGGATAACTGGGAGTCTAAAGTTTCTACTTGTCATGTCCTTGAGTATAATCATCACCAATCTGGTAACAAGGTGACTTATAGTAATACTACCTAACTAAGTGTTATAATTTAATAAAGATGGTCACTTATGAGCTCATAGTTTACAATTTGTTGGAGGATGTAGGCATGCTTCAACTCTTCCAACTACCATACTTTGGGAAACCCTAGGAGGTGGTTATTTTTCTTATTTCACGTATCCATAAGGATTATATTTAATTTTTAAGGTGTAGAATGAATATTACCATTAAATGGATCAAAAAATTAATAGGATTACAATGATTAGGGGATAATTTCTATGTGGATCTTAATGATCAAGATGTAATTGATAAAATGGAAATGATGTTAAAGTAAAAGAAAGGACATGCCATGCATATTATAAGTTGATTTATTATATTAAATAAAAATATTTCATGGCTTATATTAATCACATTATGGATGTGAAACCAATGAAAATTAATGCTAACAAGTTTGACATTGAGGTTAATACACTTCATAATCTATGTGTTTATCTAGGAATGGAAACATACACAAAGGGGCATGATTCAAGTAAAATTGATATCAATCCTTTTGAAATAATCATGAAAGGAAAAATATTCCTAGTTTACTATATGCTAAAGTCCCAAAATAATACATCATGAAGCTAGGAGGTAGAAAAATAACCTCCCCCCACTCAACCATAAAAATGTATAGAGGAAAAGGCAAAGAAAAAATAGAAAATGACAAGACCTAAGGCCACCAGTTATATCAGGTTATAGGAATATCTAAAGGCTAGCCCCAAATGATAAAGGTAGGCCTAATCACCAAAAAAATCCCAAGGGTTACCTATACAACAAAAGGTTGAAATATTTACTATTGTAACTTAGATTTTCACCCCTTGAGGAGATGTCTATCTCTCCTCATCCAAGTGGCACAATGGAAACATTTCTCTTAGTGTGGGTAACAATTTGGTGAGATGAATCTCTAAAATGGCTAGCTATCTTAATGCTCTCTTTAAAACACTATCCTATTTATCAACTTGACATGAAAAGGGTTAAGAATACAAACTAATAAAACTAAAAGGTGATGCACTAATAGTTAATTTCCCACTATTGACTGAACTTATATTACTTAGAGCATAACCAATCTTCTTTCACACAAAACTCACAACTCAAGATAGATTATTGCATCAACATTTCATATGGTAGGTTAAAGAAGTATGTTGATGTATAAGAAGGATAATGAATTATAATTTGAATAATACAATCATAAAACACTTATAAAAATCTCATAAACTAAAGAGGAACATTAACAATGACCTACAATAGTTACTCTTATGCATACTTGGTGGACAATCAAAGATAGCATGCTAGAAAAGATTAGCTTTCACTACACAAGATCAATAATATTTAAAATAAAAATAAACTATGAAACATTTAATTAGGAAAAATAACCTTTTTGTTGATTCAAGAGTTATTTAAGTACAAAATTGGCCATGGTTTCACCATCAACTAATGGAGGCTGCTAAAAAGAGCCAAAAGAGTTAATATTTATATCCTTTGGGAAAAAAGCAAGATAAGGGATGTCAAAAGGTCACTCAAAAACATGTAAATATGATAAAATAGGTTAAATTTTCATGATAAATATATGTGAAACAAACCATGCAATGTTAAGAAATCCAAATGTCCATACAAGTCATGAAACTTATGAAAAGTGGCATAAAACTCCTAGTCTTGGCTAAAAAAATTACCTTCATGATTTAAACTTTTTTTAACATCCCAAAACTGACTAGGGATAGGTATGATTAATTTAATTATAGGTAATTTCTTCAACCATTCCTCTCCATGCATTGGTTTTAGTCCTACTCATTTGGAAACTCTTGGAAGGAAGTCATCACTACCTGTAGTCTAAAAACTCCTTTTTTAGTCACCGCTCACACTTGTATTCAAAATTGGATTAAATTTTACATAAAAATAAATTTTATGGAGTTAATGACACTTTTAAATATTATACATGTCCTTAGACTACTCAGGTACACCTTAAAATAGGTTCACATTTGGAGTTTTAACCCTTCTCACCCTTGTATCCACTATGCTAGTTTTGACTGCTGAGATGAGAGATCTAGTTTGGACACTTAATAGTTTTTTATTGAAAATAAATGACCATAGGGAGTTATGACAAGTCTTAATTTTCCATCTAAACTTGATTTCATCTTTATACTCCTCCTCTAGCCTAAAAAACACAAAAAATGGTCAAAATACCCTATTTTTCACCTTGTCTATTTAATTATGTACAACTCAAAGGTATTGGAGGAAACCTTAGTTAGTCTCATTAAATTTAAAATATATTTCATGGTAAAAATATGTCATATTTATATCTCTCCAAGCTTGTTTTCTCCATCGGGTCTTGGCCAAGGGTTTAGTAGGGTTTTAGGTAATTTTTTGGTTGTAATATTTGTTCATAAATATTTAAAATTGAAGCTACAAATAAATGAAAAAAAATGATTCTAATGGACCCCTATAGTTCCCCCAAATTCCTTTTTTTCCCATTTAAATCCTTAGATAACATATGAACACTTGAAGTCATCCCATCGAGATTGTTTTTACCTTTCTTGCGTGATTGTACTCTCTATGAGATAAAATTAACTTTATTATAGGTTCCTCTACATAATAAAAGTTAAAAAATAATAATTTCCACCTATGAAACATGTATTAATCATTTTGATATCACATTAAGAGATATAAATGAAGATGGACCCCAAATTAGCTCAAGGTCCTTTGAAGGCCGATTCAGTTTGGTATGTAACTTGCAAGTTTGAAATACTTTAACTGATATATTATCATTGGGCTGGTATATAATTCCTATTAATTCTTAATTAAATATTTTAAAACCATAAAATAACCTCCCAAGCATTCCACTTCTTCCTTTTCTCTCATTCACCAACTATGCCTAGTGAAAGCTTGCCTAGTTAGACTGTGTGCAGGGGTATTTTAGTCATCTTGGGAGGTTTGAGCCTAAATTAGTGATTATATATCATCTAATTTAATTTAATAAACCTAATAATATGTTTATTTATGTTACCAAATATCCATATCAGTCCCTTTGCCCATTTTATACTCACTAGCTTGCTTTGCTAAAGCCTAATTTTCCTAGATTGGCTGACCTCTGAGACAAAATAGTGAGGTATATCCCTCATATCCAAGAAAAGTGAGTATTTTATGAATTATTATAATTATTAGGATTTATTATAAGTATTTATTATGATTTTTACTAAATTTTTTATCTATATTGTTTGATTTGTGTGCCTAACCAACTCAAAATGCCCAAAAAGGCCTCTAAAAATCCTATTTTCTTACATTTTCCTCAAATCCTCCTAAGAGTGACCTATATAGGATAAAAAATTATTTTATTATCCCTAAAAACGTTCCACATCCTTAATTAATTCTCATTAATCTTATAATACATCCAAAAACACTCTTTTTCCTTGGATTCTCATACTTGCCTATTGAGCAAACATGGTTTCCTAGCCCATAGTACAGACTGTTGCCTTTTGGCCAAGTAAGGAAGGAAGATGATAATATTTACCAAGTATTTTGATTTTTAAAACATATTTTTACCTATAATAAACCACCTTGAATTTTTTTAAAACCTCTTCTTCTCTTTGGTAAGTTCATGTCTTACCCTACCTTCACTAAGACTACACCCTATTATAGGTGCATATAAGGGATTTGAGGGCCTATTTAGGTTTTTTTACCTATTTATTTTATCTTTTTAAATAAAAAAAATATTCATTGATGTGGTCACACATTCCTTCTTCAGGTCCAACATCCATTTGGCCTTACCTATAGTTTGAACTCACCAAACTGAGTTCTTCCTTAGAGGAGTGAGAAACCCTGCCTTTAGACTATTGTAGGTGTCTATTGATATCATTTAGACATTTATAATGGTGTGTATAATATTCAATTGAATCCTTATGGGTTCCAAAATGTATTCTTGAACTATTTTTCTTCTTGAAATTCTTTAAACATCATTCTAGCACCAACTTTAGGTCACTATCCTATACTGAGATACTATGCTCTTTAATGATGTTATAGGTGTCATTTACTCCTTGAAAATTGGTTATAATGTTTTATTATCTCCCATAAACCTCCTTTGGTCACAAAAATACATTTTTGAACTAATTCTATTCTTTTAAGGCCTCAAAATGCCATTTGGGTTATCAATTTTAGGGTCATTATCCTATACCCTACTAGAATGAGCCCTGTAGATGTGCATTTGCTCAAATGGGTATTTACCTAGTATGGAGATACTCTCTATTAAAATATGAGGACCATTTTATAAATATTATACACTATGTTCACCTTGTATACTCTTTGGGTTCAAAACTAAGTTTCTTTTGCCATGACTGAGATACCCTATTTTAGACTATTGTAGGTGTCTATTCCCATGCTAGAAGGATACTTATAGGTGATCATAGGCTTATAATACCCTATTTAAATATTATTTTGATAACCTTTAATCCATTTTTATACCATTCTACTAGTTGAAACTTGTTATTCATGAGGGTTTGTCCAATATTGCTCCCTAGGGTGTCAAAATTCATTTGCAACCTAAAAATTGTAGACACCAATGAAGTATTTCAATGTTTTTAAGGGCATGTTTGAGGCCCTTTGATGAGGCCAAGATATGCCCAGTAACTGTATAATAAATTACCTCATCTTACTCTCTCTTTCTATTAAGTTTGATTACATTTTGTAACTTTTATTTTGATCTAAGATGAGTTAGGATGTGATTATCCATATTTTGTTGATTATGATTCTAACATTTTAAAAGACCTATAATTCCTAACAAGTGTGTTGAAAATTTCTAGTTTTGTAATAAAATAGGTCATCATCAGGCTAAAGAAAAAATATGAAGTAGATTGCATGTTTTGGAAGCACTGGACTCAATTTAGATTAGTTCTAGAACCTACAGAGTCTATTCCAAAATCATCACAGTTAGTTCCAGAACCATCACATTTAATTCTATAACCTACACAGCTAGTTCTAAAACTGCACCAATTTTATGCAAATGAAGATAACTTCACTCTAGAGTAATGCAATTTCTATTTAGAAAAGGAAGGATCTGTAGCATCATCTTTATAGATATCAAGAGATGGTGAAGAATTTTTGGAAAACAACAGTAACAAGGAATTTGATCTACAACAAGATAAGTCTCATAACTCTTCTTTTTGTCCTTTGTCTAGCATTCTACCTTTAGGAACATTTGGAGATGTTGCTACATATCACATGTTGTTACCACATGCCTATCCATTAAACACCTTAATGGAACATCTTCAATAAATTAGTTCATCATATCCTGGAACCAAACATGTTGAGATTTAACCAGGAATTTTTTTTAATATTAATAACTGGTTAAAGAATGATGAAGAAGCCAAACTATTTGATGTTCTGAAAGATCACACTAAATATTTTTCTTGGGAATATAGAGATGTGAAGGTAATTCATCCAAGTATCTGCACCCATCACATTTATACTAAAAACATTAGACCAGTTAGGCAACCTTAGATAAGGATTAATCCAACCTTAAGGGATATATTCAAACAAGAAATTGAAAAGCTATTACAAGTAGGTTTTATCTACCCTATCTCAGATAGCCAGTGGGTGTCTCCTCTTGTAATTATCCCTAAAAAAATGGAGAATGGAGAATTTGTGTTGAATATAGGGAATTGAACAAAGCTACCCTAAGAGATTATTTTCCCTTACCATTCATAGATCATGTCTTAGACAACCTTTTAGGTAAATAGTACTTTTCCTTCTTAGATGGATTTAGTGGATACAATTAAATCAAAGTTGCTACTGAGGATCAGGACAAAACTACATTTAATTGTACATGGGGTACCTTTGATTATAGGGTATTGCCATTTAGACTATGTAATGCTCCATCAACCTTTCAGAGAGTTGTATTAGAAATTTTTGTAGACCTAACAAATGACTGTGTAGAAGTATACATGGATGACTTTACTATGTATCAAGATACATTTTATGATGCCTTGAAAAATTTGGATAGAGTATTAACAAGATGTGAACAACAACACATGTCTCTTAGTCATGAGAAATGTTTGATGATGGTTGATGAAGGGATCATATTAGGGCACCATATTTCAAAAAGAGGAATTCAGGTTAACCAAAACAAAATCAAAATTATTTCAGACCTACCTATTCCTTAAAATCCCACAGATATTAAATCATTTTTAGGACATGCTAGATACTATAGGTGCTTTATCAAGGATTTTAGTAAAATTGTTGCGCCCATGTTTAAGTTACTTACCAAGGACTGTGAATTTCTTTGGGATGAACAGTGTCAACATGCTTTATATTGAAAGGACCTAATTGGGAGAAACCTTTTCATATCCAAATTGATGCCTCAAATACCTCAATTGGTGCAGTTTTGGGATAAAAAGATGAAGAAGGAAGAATGTATGCTATTTACTATCTCATTAAAAATCTTACTTCCATTGAAAGAAATTATACTACCACTGAAAAAGAATTTTTGGTTGTGATCTATGCAATTAATAAATTTAGACATTACATTATAGGGTACAAAATATTTGTACATACAAATCATTCAGCAATTAAATATTTAATGAACAAACTAGTGGTTGGAGGACGAATAATTAGATGGTTATTACTTTTACAAGAATTTGATATTACCATTGTGGATGATCGAGGAAAATCTAATGTGGTAGCTGATTTCTTATCAAGATTAACCAGTATAGGAGAGTAGGATCCAGTCAAGGAAAACTTTCTAGATGAATAATTGTTTGTTATTTTAGCTAACACACCATGGTTTGCTGACATGTAAAATTATCTTGTAACAGGGAAGTTTCCTCCTTATTTTACTAAAAAATAAATAAATAAGTTAATCAAAACTAGTGCACAGTTCAAATGGTTAAATGGAATGCTATTTAAATGTGGTCCTGATTTGGTTTTACACATGTGTGTAAGAGAAGATGAAAATTTTGACATCCTCCAGGCATGTCATGATGAACCAAGTGGAGGACACTATTCAGTGAAAATAACAGATCACAAGATACTTGGCACTAGTTACTATTGGCCATCTCTGTACAAAGATGTGAAGAGATATATCAGGCAGTCTGATCCTTGTCAAAGGATGGGATAGCCAACCATTACCAATAAAATGCCTCTACAACCACAAGTAGTGATTGAAACATTTGAGAGAAGGGGATTGGACTTTGTTGGACCTTTTAATCCTCCTTCATAAGTAAAATAGCACATTTTCATGTGTATTTATTATGTAACAAAATGGGAAAAAGTGTAGGCTTTAACA
Source organism: Torreya grandis (assembly GCA_037957365.1). NCBI lineage: Eukaryota > Viridiplantae > Streptophyta > Pinopsida > Cupressales > Taxaceae > Torreya > Torreya grandis. Next base: position 1,061,285 of record JARHVA010004296.1, read on the forward strand.
AATGCCACTGAAGAAGCAGTTGCTGATTTCCTTTGGCATAGAATTATGGTAAAGTTTGGAGCACCAAGAAGCTTAGTTTTAGACTAAGGACCACAATTTATGTCCAATATGATCCAGGCTTTCACAATGTATTATCAGATAAATAATAAAAAGTCATCTCCCTATCACCCACAAGTAAATGGACAAGTTAAAGTAACAAATAGAGAATTAGAAAACATACTCACTAAAATAGTTGAAGCTAAAAGAATATATTGGGTAAAAATACTACCTAAAGCTATCTAGGATTACAATAAAACTTGGAAAACCACAACTAGGTTTTCACCATATGAGTTAGTCTATGGGAAAAATCCCTTGTTGCCTATTGAGTTTTAACTACAGACATTGGGGACAGCAGCTAAGGTTTGGATATATCTCAAAAGGAGCGAATCCTTTAACTCAATGAATTAGATGAATTCAGAATGGAAGCACTTCACTAGACAGAGATAATCCACGGTCAAAGGAAATAATGGCATGATTCACATATCAAGGAAAGACAATGCAAAGTAGGAGACTCGGCATTGCTATTTGATTCTAAGTACCAATAATTCAAAGGTAAATTAAGAACCAGATGGTTGGGACCTTACTAGATCAAGTAGATATTTGACAATGGTTCTATCTAGTTACTTCCCATTGATGGCAGTAGAAGAATACTCTTGGTTAATGGACATAGGCTGAAACTTTATAAGAAGCCTCCTACTAAGGATGAATTCTTGAAGTAGATTAAAGAAAACAAAGAATTTGATCATATGGAAGAACCCAGTTCTTCCAAAATGATCAACTAATCAAATAAAGAGATCCATAATAAAGGGAAGAGAATGAAAACTAGTAAATGGTGTTCTCTTCCCCCCCACAAAAAAAAAGAAGAGAATGAAAAGCAATAAATGGCATTCTCTTTTTCAAATAAAAAATAAAAAACTTCTTAAATAAGTAGCTAATTCAAATAAAATTTTTTCTTGAATTCTAACTATTTTCTAATCATATTTTTAGGAATGTTGAGTCAACATAATGGAGGGATTACATCATCAAGGATGGTAGTTATGTTTTTAACTTGTTAAAGGTTTAATGAAAGTTTGCATGTGTGACTAGAATTGACTTAGAAAGGTTAGTATGATAGGTCATCTATTATACATCATGGTTAAATGTGCAAAATCATGAGAAGGATATTGATGATGGAGTGAGTTGGTGGATAGTTATAAAGACTCATTCTTATGATTGGATCAATAAAGTAAAATATAGCTCTAGAAAAATTTCAAAAGAGACATAGTGAGTTAACTCTATCAATTATGCAGCTAAGTACAGTAGTTCTATAGCTAAAATCATTAAATTCGACAACCATGTATAGTAATTCTATAACTAAATTCGCTAGATCAACAACTAAATTTGCTAGTTTCATAGCCATAATCATCAATTTTGTCAAGAAAAGAAGTAATTTTTAGATAACATATGAAAGATTTAAATAATAATGAATCATGGGAATAAAAAAGAAGTCAAAACTAGATAATGATACCCAACTCCTTGCAGATGATGAAGTAGCAACCATCTTTCAGCAGGCAAGATGGTTGGAGTTTCTGAGGAAGTATGATGAACTGGTAAGATAATTTGTTATTAATTTAGAACAAACAAGAACCAAAATTTGGAAGGTTTTTATTCCTTTTTTTGTGAATATAATAAGTGAAATATCTGGAATACCAATAGTGCATGTCCTAAACCCTATTAAGGGAACATTAAAAGACCTAGTTGAAACCCTATGGAAAGTAGGGGAAGTTGAACCCTAGTATATTTATAATACAAAGGAAGTCATCAAAGGAGTCAAAAGGGCTAGCCTGCCCAAACCCTTTAATAGAGTAGCATTCTGGATAGTCAAATATTTAACCTATGATGGACAGTTTGGGACAATAGGGAAAGAAGTCCTCAAAATCCTTACATACCTTAGATATGGAGCCAAAAAACTAGAATATAGAGTAAACCTTCCAAGGTTTCTTTTTGACTTCATCCATGCAATGGCCTAGAGGTATTCTTGGGGTGTAGGAACAATCAGACATCATGGGTTAGTGCATTTAGTATGCTAGCACCAAAGAAAAATGGGGAAGAAATGTGGGACAAATTTCTTGGCAAATTTGGGCAAAAACTTGGTATTTCCAAAAGGACAATAGCAACTCCTACCCCTTCAGTTCATTTCAAAACTAATACCATTGTTGAGGAAAAGAAAAGACTAGGGGAAGAGGAAGTATCAAAAGGAAGAAAATCTAGGAGAAAAGTTAAAATTGTAGACCCTACTGTACCTTCTCAAGAAATTTCTTCTTCTATAGAAGCTACAGAAGAACCGATGCATGTCTCTAATAGTCAAAGCTCACCTAGGCCTGAGCAAAAGGCAAAAACTAGAAGTTATAAGATAAGACCTATGTCTGCACATTTTGAGACTCCTCAAGAAAGAAAACGTCATAAAAAGTCTAAAGAAAGTTTAGAAGAACTGGAGGAACAAGAAAGGTTAGAAACTAAAGCTGCTGATATTTTGGGCAGCATGGCCATGACTCCTCCTAGACCAAGCCAAATAGAAAAGGAGAAAGGAAATGAAAGATTTGGGGAGGTAGTTTTCCAAGAAATGGGTGAGATAGCAGCACCATCACATATAGAAGATGAACAAGATGCTAAGATAGTAGCACCATCATATGCAGAAGATGAACAGGCATATTGGAGAAGAAAGGGGAAATCCCCTATGGTAGAAGAAGAATGTTTAACTCCTCAGGAAATTTCAAAAAAATAACATAACTAGTAGATTAAATATGCTCTATTCTTGTCTAGAGTAGAACTCATTATCAAATAAAAGGATGAGGAATGAACTTCCTCAAACTCAAGTTAGAACAAAAGGAAATTCTCCTTGCAGAATTAACAAACTAGTTCATAGCTAAGAATGAGGAATTAGCTGAAACTAAAATGCAACTGGTGGAAAATGAGGAAAAATATACAAGACAGACCTCTGTATCAACAGTCTTTGCATAGACTAAATTAACTTATCTGCCACTCAAATAGTTATGGGATGACACATGCAGAGAACTTAGTGAAATCAAAGCATCCAATACATACTTGAAAGGAAAAATGGCAGAAGAAGAAAAGGCAAGGAAGGAATGGGAAGACAAATTTTATGAGGGAAATGATAAGTATAAATGTCTTGTGAAAATACAAATAGTTTGTATGATGAGTGAAAAGTTGATTTCATGCAGAAGATCTTCTCTTATTTATAGAATGTTTTTAGAAGAACAATTCATTCACTAGTAGTTGGTAAGGATATCATGTGGCCTTCCACATGAAATCAAAGATGAAGTTGATTTCTTGACCACCTACTCCTTAGCTAATATAGAATAGAAAAACCTTATTTGTGAATTTTACCTCTACAATTTTATGCTAGAAAGAAATACAAGTTTTTATGATTATATGTAGGAGAAAGCTAGCTTAACACATTTGTCTCTATTCTTCAAAATCAGATTGCATGGAAAGAAAGGGAGTCAGAGCATTGGTCAAAGGCTAGTTCATCTAGTCTCTATATGAGAATTCATTATGGTAATCCATCCACCTTTGCTACATATTTCCAATCCCATGCATTTAATGATAAATTCAAGGGACCTTATCTTTTTAGTTTACAACAAATCATGGATATCTTCACCTCTTATGAAAGGGAAAATTTTGATAATATCTATGATGAATGTTTAAAAAGATGGGAATTTCTCCTAGTGGCATTGAAAAGAAGGGAAGTAATATCCCCTTCAAATTTGATCTGGAGTTTAGAAAGGGCAAAATCTTTATGCATAATTATTCCCTAGATCAATAAAATTCCCCTAAACATATGGATAGGAATGCGAACAAGGGAACCTCTACTTCTCACTCCCATATCTCCTTGGAAAAATAGAGAACCTCAACCTCCCACTCAATTTGAGGAATGGAAAAAAAAAGTAGAAGTAGTAGCAGGGTATAGTACTTCTAAGTCAAAGCATTGGGATATTTAGTTTCATCCATTTGATCTAAGCAATCAAACGAAATGCGGGATATACAATCCTGGATTTAAAGAATGAAGTTTAAAAAGGGACTTACAAACAAGTAAGTGTGGGGAAAATGATGAGGCTAGGATATGCCCAGTAACTGTATAATAAATGACCTCATCTTACTCTCTCTTTCTATTAAGTTTGATTGTATTTTGAAACTTTTATTTTGATCTGAGATGAGTTAGGATGTGATTATCCATCTTTTGTTGATTGTGATTCTAACATTTTAAAAGACCTATAATTCCTAACAAGTGTGTTGGAAAAATCTAGTTTTGTAATAAAATAGGTCATCATCAAGGTAAATAATAAATATGAAGAAAATTGCATGTTTTGGAAGCATTGCACTCAATTCAGATTAGTTTTGGAACCTACAGAATCTATTCTAAAATCATTACAATTAGTTCTAAAACCTACAGAATCTATTCTAGAACGATCACAGTTAGTTTCAGAACTCCACCATACTATTTCAAGTCATCACATTTTTGGACTTCACTCTAAAACTCTATATTTAGCTCCAGTACTCTTATAGATAAACTCTAGAACTTTTACGGCTAGATATGGAACTGATGAGGATCTAATCCAAATGGTTGGTGATATGTTGGATCAATGATCCCATTAAATCAAGAATAGATTCCCAATTTTCTAAACTTGCAGAATCAAGACATTTATCACATAGCCAGACATCTAGCCACATCTTGATTCAATATCTATTTTGGGTGCGATTTAGTTCCATCATATCTATGAAGTAGTTACATCAATCAATGTGCCACAAGTACAAGAATATATAAAGACCTAGGAATTTATTAGAGAGGAGATATATATCAAAAAATATAGAAAATCATTGAAGAATAGAAAGATAAGGACATATTAGTACATTTTGTAATACATAACATTTTATCAATGAAATAGCCATTTCTATTTTGAAAGCAAATTAAATCATTCAATCATGTTTCTAGGCAGAGCAAGGGCCCACTCCTTCGAAGAACCAGGATCTTCATTTTTGTCATTATTTATATTTCTATTCATAAAAGTAACTAGGTAATTTTGTTAAATTTATAAATTATTCCAACTCCATACAATTAAGATTTGTTGTAAATTTATTCCTGTAGGGTGTTTTTAGATCAATTTCATTTCTGTAATGTGTGTTTGTTTCTAACAATCAAATTCATTTCTGTAATGTGTGTTTGTTTCCAGCAATCAATTTCATTTCTACAATGTGTGTTTATTTCCAGCAATCAATTTCATTTCTACAACCTGTGTTTGTTTTCGGCAATCAATTTCATTTCTACAACGTGTGTTTATTTCCAACAATCTATTTCATTTTTTCAAAGTGTGTTTACTTCTAGCAATTCACATTGAATGATTACAATAAGGTTTTAACCATGAAATCCTTAAGACATAAAAAAAACCCCCCAAATTTTAAAAAAAAAATACAAATACCTCCATTCAATTACTAAATCACTACGATTCTTCTTGTTGCATATAGGTTTAGACACAACGCTAGTTAAATATGACATCAACAGAAAGTTGATTAAATTAAGGGAATGACAACACCCATCACCCTTCATTTCCATCTTAGCCTAATATTTTGATTCTAATATTTTTCATGGAACCTCTCCCTACTATGGACTACAAGATTTACCTATCTAGATGCTTTAAGACCCTTTACTACCATTTTTTAAGATACTAAAAAAAATCCCCTTGACCTCTATTTTGACATTTTAGGTAAAACTTTCATAAAATTAGTCTTTTATCTTCTCAACATGGTTTCACATTTCTTCTTACCCTTTTAAAACATTATATGAGTTTGTCATGGATTTATTATCATACCAAGAATTTAAGGAGGTGTCAAAATGTTTCATTCTCTCCATATAAATATGAGCAATATGAAACTATACATGACTAAAAATTTTATGCTTTCATCAAACATGTTAATTCACCTATAGAAATACTAAGAGGTTGGATCACACATTAACCTTTCCCCACCCTAGTATGATGTCAACAAAGGCCCTATATGTGTGCATTATGCATGTTATATAGGCATGGCATAGAATTAGGGAAAAACATGTTGGTAAATAACTTAAAAACCACTCAAATTCATTTTCAACCTTCAATGACATGATCTCCATTAGGAAAAACTTTGAACTAGTTCTAACACATATTCTCCAACATGAAAATCACTTGCATATACATGTAATAGAGCAACCAGGAGCATCAAATGACTATTTTCGCATGGCAAATGAATTTGTGACCACACTTGCACCTTTTCCAAACATCTAAATGATATTTTTAGAACTCTTAATGGATTGGAAAACTAAAATACCTTGATTATCATTCCATGAACAAGTTGAACAAGCTTATATAGGTGACTACAAGTGAAGCTAAGCATGAAGTTGACTATGAGAGATGGCAACGTTGTAAGCTACCCAAAAGATGATATGGTGGAACCATAACATAGAATGAGGTGTTAATATGACCTTGATAATTGTGGAACACTATATTTAACTCACATGAAACCTCTGAAGAAGAACACATTCTAGATTAAAATAGAATTGACTAGAACTTCATAATGGTGACACCTTCCAACAATATAGACGAATTTTCTCATAAATACATTATAAAACATGGAAATAATAATAGATATGATATAAGGAGGTATTCAAAATCCTCTAGAGTTAACATCACCAACTAGTTTATATGGATTTGACCAAAATTTATTAGAACCTATAGGGTGCATGAAACAACTAGCATAAATGTATAGTCAACTTAATGAATCTCAAGACACCATTATTAAAAATATTTATATTTAAGTTCATTTATTTGAGTGTAATACAATCCCCCAAAATCATTTGTCATGAAACCTCTTTAGCTGTCCATACTAAGCAAACACCTAAAGGTCACTTCTATATATCTAGAAAACCAAGAAAGGAGTAGAATGATTTTGGATTTAAAATGACACTTATAGAGAAAAAAATATATAAATGAGTTTTATTAAGGTTAATATTCCTTACATGATCTTTTCCCACATGGCACACTTCCCCATGGGAATACAAGTGTCATTTTCTCCCTTTTTTAGTTAATTTATTGGATTTCAATTAGATAACTTGAAATATTCTGATGTAACTGACATCTTTGATAGTTAAACTAACCTCTTGGATGTTTCAAGAGAAATAGGAGACATGGTAACCATGCCACTTGCATTTATAACTCTTAAAATCACATTAAATGACCCTAAATGAAAAATAATCTAATGAAACCATGACTAAGGCTATAAATACATTAGATAAAATCAATTAAACCATAATATAGCCTATTACAAAGATTTAAACCCCTAAACATGTTAAAAACCAAGATTTTTGCCTATAAGGGTCCAAATTTGACCTAAAGTCAAACTTGGTCAATGGTTACTTCACAACCAACTATTCAATAATGGATAGAGATTTTAACACCCAAAGTGGTGATCCCTAAACTATGTGAAGCAAATCCAAAAGTGAACGCTGAAAAGGAACCCATTCTAAAGCCTAAAAAATAATATCCTACTTTTGAGGAACCATAAATGAACATTGAAAGTCCAAAGCCTTTTTAGGAAGACATAGGAAGAGGGGTATCCACAATGTAGAGTACCTTGGTACAAGTACTAGCAAACAAAAATTAAAGAGTCCCAAAATTGTAGATTGAGAGTTAAACCCTCAAAAGGGTAAGGAAACTATAAAATAATCAAAAGAGTAGTAGTAGACAAATATGGGTAATGATGACCTTCCCTCTCATACCCTATTCTAGTAAGATATTCAAGATGAACAATTGTATATGTGGGATTATTTCCCCAAACATGAGTCCAATATACAAAATCAACACAAGTTATCTTTTTACTTGGATATATATGCATATACATATACATATACATATACATATACATACATACATACATACATACATGTGTGTGTGTGTGTGTGTGTGTGTGTGTGTGTAATGATGAATGTTATTTTGAGATCCCAAAGGTTAGGACTAATTTAAGGCCAAAGAAGGTAGATGGTAGTATAAAAATATGGGTAATGATGACCTTCCCTCTCTTACCCTATTCTATCAAGTTAATCTAGATGAGAAATTGTATATGTGGGATTATTTCCCCAAACATGAGTCCACTATAAAAACTCAGCACAAGTTATCTTTTTGCATGGATATATATATATATATATATATATATATATATATATATATATATATATATATATATATATATATATATAATGTGTGTGTGTTTGTATATATATTTATATACACACACACAAATATATATATATATATATATATATATAATGTGTGTGTGTTTGTATATATATTTATATACACACACACACAAATATATATATATATATATATATATATATATATATATATATATATATATATATATATATATATATATATATATATATATATATATATATATATATATATTTGTGTGTGTGTGTGTGTGTGTGTGTAATGATGAAAGTTATTTTAAGATCCCAAAGGCTAGGACTAATTTAATCCCAAAGAAGGTAGATGTTCTTTGGGTGGAAAACCTTATATTATCTGTAAGTCAAGTAGGCATAACCCTATTAAAATTTTCCCTAGAGGTTACTAAGAAAAACATTCTTCATAGTGACGATGTTGGAAAACTTTACCACAAGCATCGATAGGTTATCTGGATGTACAGAGAAGAGCATGAGAAAAGGTGCAAGCTCAAAGAAGAAATCAAAGTGATAAAATGATAATAAGATATAACGAAGGCATCTCAACTAAGTAAACTAGGCCTTTATCAAATAATTCTACAGATCAAGCCAACACTTGCTGATGGTATTCATATAACTCATGAAGCCATCAATAAATTGGAGATGTTGGGAACCTTTTTCTCAAGAAATGAAAAAACTAGGTGTATCATCAATAGGAGAAGATGATGGTAATATATAAATTTATAGAGGCCATAGATGTTTGTCAAACCTTTTTTAAAAAAATGGAAACCACTATTCCCATCATTTATGGGGTTTTTGTAAACCTTGTATAGCCAAATAAAATTTTAGAAGCATGACTACAACCTAAGGAAAAACATTATCAACAATTAGCTAAGAAAAATTTAAATATCACGGATATGGTCCAGCATAAAAAGGTGTTCCAAGACATAGAGGGATTGGAAAAATAAATAATCACCCATTGGCAAGATCTTAATGCTTCATTTTCAGTCGTTTGAGAGAAATTTTTGGAGGAAGTCAAGTCACTCGAAGATGCCAACAAAGCTATAACATCTTAGATTGAGATTTTGATAACTAAAGTAGATGAATTTATATAATAACCCAAAGATATGAAGTGCCTTCATGTCAAGGTGGAAGTCATTCCTTCTAATCTTTAGAGTGCCATCAATAAATGGGAGGAGCTCAAATGCCAAGTGCAATAGGAAGGCCTTGAGTTTTTATTATCTGAGGAAACTACAACATAGTCTAGGATAGATAATCAATTTAATATGAGGTCATTTTAAACCCCAAAATTTTTATTTATATATTCTAATGGTTTTAGATCCATAGTTTGAAATATTAAGGAATGATATTAGCATGGAAAACCATGGCACATAAGAGAAAGGTTTAGAAGAGAGGCAAAAGGACCTTGGCAAATAAGATTGATTTTTAAGAGACAAGGATATAGGGAACAAGGAGAAACAATATATGCAATACTAAAACAAAGGTGTGAGACTTGGATAAGGGTGTAGGAAGCAAAGATGAATATGAAGTAGTTTGCAAAAGCATTGAACACTAACTAAGTGTGAATCTAGCACTAATTCATGAGAGAGTAGGAACATGAAAACAAATATCTATCATAGAGAGAGTATATATGTAATTTTAGGCCTGATTCAAAATTATTGTATTGTAATGGCTCACCATGACTTCTTTTTTTGAAATAGTCATTGACTACTAATATTTTTAATATTAATGATGTAACCTAAGAGGGGTTAGTTTATGTATAAATACCATTTAGGTTTACTTATGAATGATATATATATATATATATATATATATATATATATATATATATATATATATATATCATTCATAAATATATATATATATATATATATATATATATATATATATATATATATATATATATATATATATATATATATATATATATATATGGGTGTTGACAGATAAAGAGAGAGTGTTATTGAAAGATATTTGTAATCTTCTTCAAATGAAATTAGTGGAATCATGACCTTTATCTATGGATTCCAATGTGTTAATTTGTTTCTATGGTATTAATTATAAGAACATGGAATGTGTGGAATGAGTAAAATGGTTAACTCTAAAATGATTATTGTAGTAATAATGATAATATAGCTAGCCTAAGTGCCTAAGTGTAAATAGAGTTAAGTTTATCCACCATCACATGATAAAATCCATGGGAAATAGTCTTGGCTATGTGCATTAGGTGTGCGTGCAAGGACACTACTTGCATGATATGTTGGCATGATAGCTCATTGGTTTCTTATTTTATTTTAGGCATGAAACTATTATTAAGTTGAAAAAAACTAAGGATAACTACCCCAATGCCTATACATCTCAGATCTCTCTATGCATCATTTCATAAGCTATGAATTGTTTCTTTTTTATGATTATGCAAATAAAATACTATTTATATATTTAGCATTTTCATTATTCAACATTGAAATTGAACATCATAAACTGAATTATTAAATTTTATTTATTTTAGTAATATTTTATCTCATTATTAAATATCATATTCCTATTAACTCAAAATTCCAAAAAGGGTTAAACATTTGGTGAACCCAACCTTTGAGTCTTCCTAAGTAATGATCATTTTGCTCCTTGTGATAATATTTGTACTTTTTACTTAACTATCCATGAATAATATAAATAGATTTGATGAATATGATGCATATATTATTTTTATTATCAACCAATATTTCTTAATGAAAAATGTGGCCCAATCCAATCAAATAATAAAACAAAATCAATCCTCTCTAAAAGATTCTATTATGTCTCCTATTATTTATCTAAATGGGGATAGTTACCATCCCTTTAACTAGATCCATGGTCTGACCATTAAAAATGATTAGTTCTACACACTTATATCTTCTATGAAGGATGATAAAATTATTTCTCCTATAACAATCATAACATAATTAGCTAGACTACATCTAATCTTCCAAAATTTGATCATGCTAGCTTCCTAATTGCTCATGAACTAATCATGGCTTCTTTAAAAATAAATAATGATATAAAATTACTAAAGCTTCAAAAAATTTCAAATGATATACCATTACCAAAGGTTCCCATGTTTCCAAATGAGATAAAATTACCAAAGGTTCTAAGGTTTCCAAATAAAATACCATAACCACAATTTCCAAATTTCTCAAATGACATACCATTACAAACTATAATCACCTAAAAGTGGTATTTGAATGCTAATATTTCTACTTAATATTATCTATCCATAACCTAGGCCTAGACCTATCGTAAAACCTATTTTCACACTTAGCCATCCTTTCTGTAGGCCACATATAACCCTAGTCATCCTTAAAGCAGTCCCATACCTTCGTTATTACATATTATCCCTCCATGCCTAGTGTTCTACCACTTGGACACTAGTGCGATAATAAGGACAATAATGCCACATGGTGCTAGTGTCCCAATAATGGTGATAATTTCTATTCCCTCCCTTTTTCACAACAAAATATATTTTTAAATCTAAAACCTCATAGGGTCAGCCGAGACCTCTTTTAGCACTTATACAAACATTAGAACATTGTATATACATGAATTTTATCCCTCTAATCACTAGATGGAAATCAGATGAAAAATACATATCAATTCTTAGAACAAGTTATGCATAATTAAGTTTATCAATCTTGTTCTACCCTACTTCTACATACTACCATCTACAATAGTCTTAAGCTTAGATTACCTAGATTTCCAGTCTCAAGCATATTCAAAGCACTCAAGTCAACTATCATACTATCTTCAATTTCACTTAAACCAAAACTTAAGTGGTGAGAGCTAAATTTTTAATAATCCTTCTTTGGAGTATTGGTATATAGGCAACTCTCATCATAGCTTGGTGTTGAAGATGTCCAACCTACCCCACTAAAAAACACACTTTTTAGCTTATATCAATAAGATTCCCTATCAACATGGAGGATTAGTATTTTAACAAAAAATTAGTCAAAATATGTAATATGTAGGTTTTTATAAATCATGCATGTATGAATAAATCTCATAAATCCAAACATAGGTAAACCCAAAAGCTTGAGATAATCCTACACACAAAACATTACCACTAAAATAGGGACACTAGTACCACATATCCAATAATGGTACTAATGTCCAATTAGGGTGATAATAAAAAAGAGGGGTTTTAACACTAGGATCTTATTTGAAACACTCAAACTAGCTGCTTCATCATTTTCCAGCCTCTAGATCAACTATCTTAGTCATTTTCTAACTAAGTTCCTACTTGACTTATCTACTACTATTTTCAGAAAGTTCAAAGTTACTCAATTCTATAAGAAATGAATGGTTTTATTTATTTCATATTATTACCCTAATTTAGTGTACTCAAATATTTAACAAACACATGATTTATACTCATTAAGTCCTAAAAGGTTAAAACATTTGGTGAACCTAACTTACTTCAAATATTGCACAAACCCTAACCTTAGATAATCATAGGGTTTACATTTTCAGCATTGATATTTTAGATCCATACATTTTCTAATTTTATTTTATATAATCATGATAATAATGACAGAAGAAGTGCATCACTTTTTGTTTCAAACATTAATACTTTAATTTGCATGTTTGTTCCCTTTAATTTAGAATGAACTCAAATAAGAAAAACACATATATGCATAATGCTTTATATCAATTAAAATGCTTTTCATGTTTCAATATTTCTTTATCATGTTATCTTTTTCTTATGTGGAATTTAATTAAGACATAAATATTTAAACACAGAGAATACATTACATAATATAATAACTTCATTACCTAATATTATGAAGTATCCTTCAAATGACTTTTTCTATTTGGTTCACTTTGATTCATTACCTATCACTCCTGGACATAAGGGAACATCAATGGTATCACTTATCCTTCCTAATTATGTATCATGCATATCTAGCCACCATCCTACCTCTACTACTATCTCGATGCTCTTAGTAGACCTTATGATTTAGGTTATGATGTTTACATCTAGTCCCAAAGCTTGGTAGGTTAGCAACACCCATCGACATAGATTTATTGACTAGAGTAGTGTTTCTTCAACCACATTTTCTATTTTAGAGATCCTACACTATTCTAACACATACAAAGACATTTTTTATGTTACACTCAATGATATTCAAGTTCCTCGAACATACAAGCTAGCTTATGTTATTTCCATAATTATTAATATGAAATGGACCAAATAACATATTTAATTTGAAAAGGAATATCACCCACCTTAGCACATCATAATTTTACACTTACCTCTCTAAATTTCATTATGAATTAATGATGTATGTGTCAAATGAGTTTTAGTGAACACTACATTAGGATTAAACATTTGAAATATTTATTTTCTGACTTATTATATCCATGCTAAGGATTTAGATATTTATGATATGAATATCCAAATGTTTCATAATATTCATGCAAAGTCTTGGGTCAAATAATGCTAAACGTTACACTGGGGCTTAGAACACTACCTACATGTCAAGTTATGTGTAATGATCTTAATTATAATATCTTACTTGTAAGACCATGGATCCATGATATGCACACAACTCCATCAAATTTACATGCATGTTTAAAGTTCAACTATAGATTTCATATTTATACTTACCATATGGATAAGGAACCATTCAAATATTGACAGCATACATAGCCTTCACATAATTATATTCCTTACAAATTTTTATACAACACCAATCCAGTATACTATTCATATCACATATATCACTCCTCCAAATAATTTTATAGCATATGATAATAATTTCACTTCTCCTCTTGCATCGAGATACCTTATAAAAATGGGTTATATATGGTAGGGCCTTGGGAAACATGTGTAGGGAATCCTTAATCCCATTGAAACATATGATAAATATGGTAGACAAGGACTTGGATATAAATATATCACATCTAATTCCAAGTCTTCTCAACATACATCTCAATATATTATGTTTTTTCCACCTATTCCATGGGTAGATGATATGGTAAACCATTTTCTTATTGATTATATAACTTCTCTATATCTACTTACTTTTGCTAAATTCACTAACGATGAGGATTTCTTATAATTACCGGGGACATATAAGGATATATTTTTCTTCCATCATATGAATAGGTTTCCTCATTTCATAAATTCCCAAGCATAGTTTGGTGAGTGTTTAGATGATATTTTACTCAACTCAGAGGATATTATCCTTATAACACCATACACTATGGATCAATATACATTGCTTAATAAAGAGATAGTTGAACTAAATTATGGCACAAATATTTATCCTCATATCATACTATTGGTTTCTTCCTTACATAAAGAAGAACATATAGATATGCATTAAATTTTAAAATATTTTCTTGAATTATTCACATGGGCTTATTATGATATACTTCACATTGATCCCTTGATCATAGTACATAAGATTACACTCTATCTCAATGCCAAGTTGGTTAAACAAAAAATTATAAAAATTCACCCCAAATTTATTCTTTTAGTCAAATATGAGATCCAATGGATCTTGGATGTTGGTTTCATGTGACTAGTTACTCATCTCCAATGGGTTGTTGATATTGTCCCCATTATAAAACCTAATAGATAAATCTAATGTTGTTGTGATTTTAGAGACATGAACAAAACATTTCCTAAGGATGATGTTCCTTTACCTAACATTGATATGATAAATTAGGCTACTAAATTATCTCCTTCATGGATGGATTCATTATTTATAATCAATTTAACATAGCTAAAGAAGACCAAGAAAAAACTTCTTTCATCACACCATGGGGTAATTTATACTATATATTCATTCCCTTTGGATTGAAAAATGTAGGTGCAACATACCATCGAATAGTGACACATATCTATCATGATCTCATTCATAGAGAAATAAAATATTATGTTGATGATTTGCTTGTAAAATATAAATAAATACAACACCATATGATAGATTTATGACAATTTTTTGAGAGACTAAGAAAATACAATGTACTACTAAATCCCAATAAATGCATCTTTATGGTTTCATCAAGTAAAATTTTGTGATTTATAATATCCCAATGTAATATCAAGGTTGACCCCAAGAAATTCAAAGTAATAATGGACATGCCTCTACCTATCAATTTAAAATAACTTTTCTCCCTCCAAGCCAAGATTCAAGTAATATGCCACTTTATGGTACAACTCACAGATAAGACTTGATCATTCAATAGATTACTTAAAAAGGATATAAAATTTTAATGGTACATAATATTTCAATAAAAACTTAACACACTCAAATAGTACCTACTGAACCCACCTATCTTAGTACCATCAACACCTAAAAAGCCACTTTTAGTTTACTTTTCCATGAAAAATCATGCAATTGGTACACTCCTAACATAACATGATGATCAAAATAAAGAGTAGGTCATTTACTACATTAGTCATACACTTATTGATTATGAATTAAATTATCCAACAATAGAAAAACATATTTTGGCACTTGTATTTGTTACTCAAAAGATCTGATACTATATGATTAACAATGAGACACAAATTATTACAAAATTCAATCCTTTAAATTTCCTCATGTTGAAACCACATATCTCAGGACGTATTGTAAAATGGGTTGTGTTACTCACATAATTCAACCTCGATATTATCTTTAAATAAAATTAAAATACCATATAATTGCAAATCAATTGGTAGCAGCCCCATTATTTGATACAAATCCTATTAATGATGATTTTAGAGTTGACTTTGTGAGACCCAATTTTGACATCACACCTTATTATATATATTTTTTACATGTTTTTTGGACTCTAAGGATATATATTAGACTATTTAGAGGCACATGGTGCCCACACATTATATTTAGTTGACATGATGGACATTAATTATCAGTTTGGTAGATTTTATTATATGAATGGTTATTTATGAGTGGATATACCTTGTCATCGATATGTTGATACTAAATATAACGATGTTATATTATTTTAATTTATATTTGATTATGTTTAACTAACCTAGATATATGATTGTATTGCAAAGTTTTATGGTGACATTTATACTAGTTCATATTAGTATAGATATAAATTATTTTTCCCACGGATGTATTTGATGTTTGCATTGAGTGTGTAGGTGCATGAGTCCAAAGGCAGGATTATGAGGGACTCAGGCATGCCTTAATTAATCATATATACATTTAAAATCACCTTAAACATTTAATATTATACCCTCTTTCTTTTCAAATTGTTAATTTTATTATTTATGTCTTTTAAATTCTTCTCTTTATTAGTTTGAATCTTGGTGTTATGAGTTAAACCTCTCTTCTAATTTTAATCATGCTTAACCTATGTTAACCCTAAATGAGGTTAATTAACCTTTTCAAGGGTTGTATTGACCCAAAAAACTCAACCCATGTTTGCAAAATCGGATTTGTACTTGCAACCACTTCTTAGCTTGAGTAATTGACAAGTAAATATTTTTTTACTAGTCCTTTTTAGACCCATACATATACCCATTGGTTACATGGGGTTTTCAAAGAACTTTGACCATTTTTTGGTCTTGTAAATGCCTTATTTATGTCCTATTATTTTATTCCATAATTAAACCTCTATTTTTTTTAACAAAAACAATTGTATTACGTTCTTAAGTGCAAGGAACACACATGCGCGTGTGTAAGGGAATTTACGAGAATTGTAAGATAAATTTATGGAGGGAAGTCATATCCTTGGGAAGATGGTGGCCATGTGTAACCCTACTATTGGTCTTTATTTTTGTTTGTATTATTCTTTTAAGAACCTTCTTTTGGTATTTTTGGGTTTATGCATTTTGGATGGTTGAAGAGTTTGGGTGTTTAGATAGAAAGGATTTTGGAAGTGTCAACTGGAGCTTTTGATTGAGGTAGGATTTTTTAATTCATTTTTTTATTTGTTATGCTTTAATTATTTATCTTCTATTGCCTTTATGTAATGAATCTCTTTTAAAGTAAAATGAATGAATTTTTTTACTAGATTGGAGGACTTGTTTTTAAATTACCTTTAAGATTTTCACTTATGTTTTGTTGTTATGTTGTCTCTTTATTTTTATTTTCCTTCTTTTTTGATTGAATTTTTTGTAGGGGAATTGGGATTAACTCTATTCCACCCATGTGGGGATTGGAAGAAGTTCATGTATTCGGGAAATAAGAGTGGAGCTCTTGATTATGTCTTGTTGGAAAAGCCCACTCTTGCTTTAGAAGCATGCACTTGATTATGAGTAGTGGAACATTTTTATAAGGTTGAAAATCCACTCTCTTTTATGAGATATGGGAGTTCTAAGTATCATTATAAGAGGTATAATGAAGAATTATGTTTTATGGGAGGTCTAAGAAGGTAAATTATTGCTTGACAAACATTATTTTATTGGTTTTGGAAGCCTTCAGTTTGCTGACAAACTTATATGACAATGAAAGAAAGAGCCCTCTTCTCTTCTATTAGTGAAGTCATTTCTCACTTCCTTGTTATTTATGTCTTATTCATGAACACATTATTATTTTTTTCTCTTTTTTATCGATACCAAAAAATTTCCCTTTCAAGCTTATTCCTTGTGAATATGAGTTTAAGGCATGGCTCTTTCCCTTGGGATTGGTGGAGGATATGCATGAACCTCACTTAGTGAGATTTACATGTAATTATTCCTTAAGGATTGGTGTTAAAATACCCTCCTTTGGATTATTTTGATGTTTTCTTGGAGTATTCTTGGAGCTTAACACTTGTGTATAGGTTTTGGAGCTTGGGTTTTATTGTGTCAATGATGGTTGTTCTCTTATGTTCTTTTAGCATCGCAAGTATTTCATGTTTTTGAAGAGTTTATAATCCATTGTAAATAATTATTTTGAGGAATGATATTTTTGATGAAATCTTATTAAACTTGTATCTTTGCATACCTCTTTCATGTACTTTTATAATGGGATGTATTGAGACAATGATTTTAGTTTTGTGAACTTGAAATTTATCTCTCTTATATTTTGTTGTGAATGTTTGTAATACTCTTTGGAATGAATGTTTTTAGGAATGTTTCTATATTTTCTTCCTCTTAATTTATTGTTATGAATATGTGAAAAAACATATTTGTTGAAAATACAAATAAGAGAAAATAGATGTTCATTGCATTCCTTTCTATCTTGAGATTGTTCATATGTTTGTTTAAATGGAGAAGGAGTTTTGATATGATGTACATGAAAATGTTTCAATTGATATGTGGTATTGAAGCTATCCGTGTAGCGTTTAAATACAATACTTATTCTTGATAAAAATGGGTTGGTAATTTCAAATGGGAGATATGTAACATGTTATTCTCTTAAAGTTGAATGTGTTGTTTATGAAAATGTATTATTTCCTAATTTCACATAAGTTTTGTAAGAATAAATTAATGTTACATATGAATATGACACCACAAAACATTATTTATCTTTACTTACCCTTACCTTATTAGAGGGTGGAAATATGAATGTGAAATTTATTATTTCAAGATTATTAATTTGCATGAAAAATGAAATGATTATATATCCATTTAGAATTTTGAAAAAATATTTTATATTAGCTTATGGATATTCAACAAATGAATAAAAATAATAGTGTCATCATATTAAGATTAGATTTATTAAATTTCATTTGAGTAAAAAAAAACATATGTCAAATTATGCTTTACATTTAAATAAATAAATAATTGACATATATGCAAGTTTCTATTTTAAAAAATTCAAATTAAAAATAAGATTATTTAGGTATATATATATACATATATACATTGATATATACACCTTGAACTATTAAATAGATAAAAATATTATACAAATAATATATTCATTTTAAATATATATTCATACAAGGTTATATATAAAATAATCATTTAAAAATAAATAAACAAATTAAATAAACTTTACATTTAAAACAAAATTAAATTAAATTTAAAAAATTATATATAAAGGTAGAATTCTTGAGTAGCTACCTAGAGATAATTTTTACTATGAGATTTTATATATGTTGGAGTTGTAGAGAGACCTAAAAGGCAAGTTTTTGGGATAATATTTAGATTTATATAGCCTTTTGAGACATAGAGGGTGCATTTATGTGCCCATTACTAGTGGCTTATGAGACTTTATTTTGCTAGAGGCTCATCAATCTCCTTATTTAGCTCACCCTAGGGTTAAGAAGATGCATACAAAGCTTATATAGTTGTATCATTGTCCTGGATTATGATATGACATTACATAGTTTATAGCATGATGTCTTGAGTGTCAATGGATTAAGGCGTAACATCAACATCCAATGGGTCTTTTGTATCCACATGATATACCAGAGTGGAAATGGGACACAATTTATATGGATTTTATTTTTTGTCTACCTATCTCTTCCTATCACCATGATGCAATCATGGTGATAATGGATAACTTGACCAAGGTGGTTCATTTCCCTCTAATAAATACCACTTATAATACCATGGCTATGGAAAAGGTCTTCTTGGATGACATTGTTTAATTACATGGTATTCTATAGAAGATTATTTTAGATAGAGACCCTATGTATACTTTTGAATTATGGACTACCCTTTAAAGGTAATTGGGCACCCAGTTCAACTTTAGCACATCATATCATCCAAACAAAGATGGGAAAACATAATGGGTCAATGAGGTATTAGAGGACATGCTATGCATGTATGTGATGGATCAACAATCATGTTGGGAGGAATATTTATACTTGGTTGAGTTTGACTATAATATTAGTCACCATAGATCCCTTAAGATGGCTCCATAAAAGGCTCTTTATGGTAGACCATGTAGGACTCCTCAAATTTTGGATAAACTTGAGGATAGGGTTATGATTGGCTAGGATATACTATAAGACATAGAGCATCAGGTGTTCCTCATTTGACATCTCTTATAATAGGTGCAAGATAGGTAGAAGATATACGATGATGCAAAAAGGATAGATTGATACTTTTCAGTTGGGGAATAGGTCTTTTTATGTGTATGATTGAATAAGATATCAATATAATATAGAAAAGGCTCTAAACTCATACCCTATTTTGTGTGTCCCTTTGAGATCTTGGAGATAGTGGGGCTAATTTCCTACCACTTAGCTTTTCCACTCATCCTATATGAAGCCTGTGATGTTTTTAATGTTTCACTTTTGAGGAGATGTGTTCTAGATATTTATCATGTTTTAGATTGTATAGATTTGTAGGTCAAGGGGGATGGGAATTTAATCTTAGAACCCATATACATTTTAAATTTTTGGATGTAGGGAATTTGAGGCTAGAAACTAGACTAGTTTAGGGTCTAGTGGGATAGATATGATGAGTTTGTAGCTACTTGGGAAGATGCCCAATGCTTTTAACCCTGGTATCCACACCTATTCCAGTGACTTCAAAGAGAAAGTATACTTTCAAAGAAGGGGGATGTGAGACCCCATTTTGACATCACACCCTATTATATATTTTGTTACATGTTTTGTGGAATCAAAGGATATATGTTAGACTATTTAGAGGCACAAGGTGCTCAAACTTCATATTTTGTTGACATCATGGACATTGATTATTATTTGGTAGATTTTATTTCATGCATGGTTATTTATGAGTGGATATACCTTGTTATCAAGATGTTGATAGTAAATAGCACTATATTCTATTTTGTGAATATATATTTTATTATGTTTAACTCACCTAGATATATGATTATCTTGAAAAGCTTTATAGTGATAGTTATACTAGTTCATATTAGTCTAAATATAAATTATTTTTCCCATGGATGTATTTGATGTTTGCATTAAGTGTATAGGTGCATGGGGCCAAAGGTAGGATTACAAGGTTATTAGGCATGCCTTGAGGAATTATATACACATTTAAAATCACCTTAAACCTTTAATCTTATACCTTCCTTTCTATTCAAATTATTAATTATATTATTTATCTCTTTTAAATTCTTCTCTTTATTATTTTAAATCTTGGTGTTATGACATAAACCTCTCTTCTAATTTTAATCAACCTAAATATATGTTAACCCTAAATGATGTTAATTAACTTTTTCAAGGGTTGGGTTAACCCAAAAAACTCAACTTAAATGTGTAAACTCAGATTTATTCTTGTAACCACTTCTTAGCTTGAGTAATTAATATGTAAAGCTTCTCTTACTAGTCTTTTTGGACCCATACATATACTCATTGGGTAGGTAGGGGTTTTAAGACACTTTGAACACTTTTTGGATATAGAAACGCCTTTTTTATGGCCTAGGTTTTTCTTCCACAAGTAAACCTCTCCTTTTGAACAAAAATAGTTGTGTTATGCTCTTAAGTGCAAGGAATGCAATTGTGAGTGTGTAAAGGCATTTAAGAGAGTTGTAAGAGAAATTTATGGAGGTAAGACATATCCTTATAAATAGGATGGTAATATGGAAACCTCTAATTGGTCATTTGTTTTGGTTTTCTTCTTTAAAGAACCCTCTTTTGGTCTTTTTGGGTTTATGCATTTTGTATGGTTGAAGAGCTTGGGTGCTTGGAGAGAAAGGCTTTTGAAAGTGTCAAGTGGAGTTTTTGATTGAGGTAGGATTTTTTCATTCATTTTTTTTTTATGATTAAATTATTTCTCTTCTCTTGCCTTGAATGAATCTCTTCTAGTATAAAATAAATGAATGTTTTTACTAGATTTGAAGCCTTGTTATTGAATTCCCTTAAATATTTTCACTTATGTTTTGTTGCCATGTTATCTCTTTCTTTTTATTTTACATTTTGTTGTTTGAATGTTGGGTAACTAATTTAGTATCATATATATTCCACCCATGTGGGGATTGGCATAAGTTCATGTATTTAGGGAATGAGAGTGGAGCTCTTATTTATGGCTTGTTAGACAAGCTCACTCTTGCCTTAGAGGCATGCACTTGCTTATGAGTAGTGGAAACTTTATATAAGGTTGGAAATCCACTCTCCTTTATGAGATAATGGAGGTCTAAGGAGGGTTATGGGAGGTCTAAGGATGCATCTGTAAATTATTTCTTGACAATCACTATTGTATTGGCTTTGGAAGCCTTGAATTTATTGACAAACTTATATGACAATGAAAGAAGGATCCCTCTTCTCTTCCCTTTAGTGAAGAACTTTTCAAATTCCTTATTCCTTGTGTTTTCTTTATGAACACCTTGTTATTTTGTTCTCTTTATTAGTCATACCAAACCATTTCCATTTCAAGCTTATTCCTCGTGCATATGAGTTTGAGGCATGTCTCTTTCCCTTGGGCTTGTGGGAAGATATCCATGAACCTCACTTAGGGAGGTTTGCATGCAATTATGCCTAAAATATGGGTGGTTAAATACCTTCCTTTGGTCTATTTTGATGTTACCTTGGAGTATTATTTGAGATTGATACTTGTGTGTAGGTTTTAGAGCTTGGATCTTGTTGTGATAATGATGGTTGTTCTCTTCTGTTCTTTTATCATCCCAAATCTTTCATGTTGTTGAAGAGTTTCTACTCCATTTTCAATCATTATTTTGAGGACTGAGATTTTTAATAAAATATTGTTAAACATGTAGCCTTGGACACCTATTTCATGTACTTTTGTAATGGGATGTATTGATATAATGATTTTAGTTTCATGAACTTGAGATAAATATATCTTATATTTTGTTGGGAATGTTTGTAATACTCTTTGGAATGAATATTTGTATGAATATTTCTAAATTTCTTTCCTCTTAAGTTATTTTTATGAATATGTGAAAAAGTTATTTGTTGAAATATATATAAGATAAAATGGATGTTTGTGCATTATTTTCTATCTTGAGATTGTTCATATGTTATGTTAAATAAAAAAAGAGTCTTGACATGATGTACAAGCAAATGTTGTGATTGATATGTGGTATTGAATCTATCCTTATAGTATTTAAATATAATAGGGTAAGTGCTCTAACTTGGGAGACCAAAAAGGGCCTATCAATGGACATGATTTTTATTAAATTTCATAAATGTGAACTTTTGTAGATAATTAGATATGGCTACACTCAAAATTTGAAGATGGTATACAAACATGAATTGTAGAATTTTGAGTCTAGTTTCCAAAAAATGTTTTTTTAAATGGTTAATTATAAATAGGTCAAAAATCTAAAATTTTAAGAAGACCTCATATTTTTTAAGAAAATTTGAATTGTACCATTCCATGCAACCCACCATTTTTTGATCATCATTAAATATTGTTAGAAATCCTTTGGTGAATATTTAGATAAGATCTTCTAGTGTGTTCCATTTTTTTTTAATGAATATATTTTTATTAGTTTTGCATTAAATATATCATAAAAACTAAAAAAAATGGATGGCCATCTTTGTGAGCCACCCTAACTACCTAAACAAAATGAAAATTGATTTTTTTTTAATGTGTGTAGAATTAGGCCTAGTTTGTTGCTATATAATTTATTTTGCATTTGGATCAATGAAAAAAAAAAAGATAAACATCAATAGGCATGTATGGGTGAGGCATGTTGTGGAATAAAAAAGGTGTTGTTATAAATAAATATAGTTTGAACCCTAAAATATCCCAAAAATTATAAAAATCATACATTTAGAAAGAGGACAATGTGGTCATCGTAACGGTAATAATTTTTCAAATTTTGATGTTGAAATCCATAGCGTATTTGGTGATTGAAGTTAAAATTTGTTGTTTTTGCTAAAACTCTTGGTCTCAGCTATAGATGCATAGTTCTAAACCTTTGGCTTGGAAATCTAATCCATTTCCAAGCCTAAAGGCTTAGTTTTAAATTTAAATTCAAATAACGTGTATGCATTATATAATGTGTATATGTTTTATAACACATATGCATTATATAATACATATGTATTATATAACTCAATAAAGAATACATATGCGTTATATAATGCATACGTGTTACTTTGACATAAAACAAAAAAGACAAATTTCATGTTTGTTATCTGGGAAAGGTCTCATTAGCCATGCATCTTTATAAGGGAAATGTCAAATTTCATGTTTTTTATAGGGGAAAGGTCTCATTAGCTTTGGATAGTGAATTAAGGTGCCCTAACCTTGCATTATACTTCAAAAAAATTACCCATTTCAATATGTCATCTTAACTACTTATAACTAAGGTTTTAAGGTCTAGAACATTATACATTTGAAAATATAATTTATTTTATTGGGAGAGGTCATAAAATACATTTTTTAAACCTATGATCAAAACTTAACATTTAGAGTACCGATTATTTTACATTAGAGTATCAAGACTTGACTCTTACTTGTAAAGATTTAATTGGTTACTTTTAATTTTATAGAATAAATGTTGAACAAGTATTAGATATTACATGTTCAGCTTCTAGTGCACTTTAATATTTATGTGTACACCAATATGTTTCATCAATAAAACACATGTTAACAAAATATTTGCTTAATAATTAAAACATTCACAACTATTGGGATCTTTCCCTTAGTAAGACAAGGATATACCTTATCACCTTACTTACCTAAAATCCTACTTACCCTTAAATTTTGTATTTCTTATTGATATTATCCTACTTGCCTAAAATCCTATCTTACCCTTTTATTTTTTCTTTGATATCCTTGACTAGGCACCTTTATTTATAAATTTTGAACTAATTTGTTTAAGTGTCAAACCCATTTAATTGGATTATGTAATATAGATAATCTTTTGTAAGTAAAAATAAGAATTGAGCCCTTGGTGTAATAGTGCATCTCTTGGTTATATATTTCAAGAATGCTATCTAATAGAGCCTAATACCTGTGAATCATGCCTTGGATTATCACAAAAACATTCCTAAATTGTGTTGAGTAAAATCCATTAAGTTTCCTCCAAGGTCACTTAGTGTATCTGATTTAATAGGTGCATTTGAATTCCCAATTCAAAGTCTAACAATAGTCTTATATTGTTACAATTATTCAAGTTTGATTTTCCTAATGTATTCAAATACATTATTCAATTTTTTCCTAAAATTAAGATCTCTTATGAAAATATGGTTAATCATACATTCTATATAGCTCCTTCATCTACCCCTCCATCACACATGGGATAACCATCAACCACTCCATCCATTCCCACATCATATAAAGAGTGTCTTTGACATGGGACTAGTCTTAGTTATACCATGGATGCAATAATTGCAAGCTCACAAACAAGCTAAACAACACTTGGTGCTTATCAATACTATAGGGTTCTATACCTTAGTATGTAAATGGGATGGTAAGATATAAAATTAGGATGATGGACCTATAATGTATGTACATGTTTTTCTTAAATATTTTGGTAAAGTTTGGTGCATGTTTTATTTTATATAAGATGTGGTCTGAGCTCAATAAATTTGAAATGGTCACATGTATCCATTTTGGATGATGTGGTTTTAATATGTCATACTTGTAATGATGAATGTATAGATTAGAAAATATCTAAATGCACTAGGAAATTTCTTCAAAATAATTAAGGGATCATGTATACTTGGCATTGACCAAGTATGACATATGTATAAGTTACCCCAACTCAAAATCTATTGAAATTATTCAAGATAAATTAAACCTATGATAATTTCCCCTGAATCTGAGACCTACTCCCCTTGAAGGATGATTTTAAGTAGAGATACCCAGTAATTATTCATGTGGATGATAAACTACTCACATCATATAGATGGTTGATCAAAATTGAAGACCAGTGTGTACCCCCTCACCAAAGGTTTCAATATTTTATATATATATATATATATATATATATATATATATATATATATATATATATATATATATTGTACATATATATTCAATCATCTTGTTAATATTTCATTGTAATGAGCTTAAACCTTATAATGTGGACTAAAATAAAGTATTACATGTCTCAAAATTATTGCTTTAGCTTGGGATTTGAGGTTAAGGCTCATCTATTATTGAATTGTGTTCTCTCCTACATGTAAGACTTAATATGAATGAACTTTGGGATCTATAGTTAATTAAAGGTAGAGGGATATAAATTATTTGAATACATACATGTAGAAAACTAATAATATTTGGTGCTTGCTCAATTTGGATGGGACTTTAAAGGAATCTACTTGACAATTTTTGTACAGTAGTGGCAAGTTGAAGGCTCACATCATGTGAATTATTTACTAGACATGAGTTGATTGGATAATACATAGAAATAATAATTCCATATATGGATGTCATATATAGGCATACAATGTCAATAATACAGGCATTGCCATATAGGCATTCAAAAAATTACATCATGTCTACCAACATAGTATCTAATATCAAGTGAATACATCATATACACATGTACAATGCAGAAAATGTGTACATTTACATATAGGAATACAAAAAAGTACATCATCTACAACATCTTAATCATCAAATAATCTCCCTCTCTTTTCCTATTTTAAATAAGACTCTCCTTGGGATGCCCTACTTGTAGATGGAGATATCTCAAATGCCTTGGATTGCTCCAAGCTTCAACTATGGGTACTATTATCATAGCTCACTTGTAGTCAAACATGTTCAAATATAAAAATTATTATAAAATTTACAAGTATACATGAAATCAAGTTAATAAACTCATATTTTAAAATATAATAAAAATTTAATTTAAACATGCACTTACCACAATCTCATGGTCTTCTTCAATTTACCATTGATGTTCGATTAGGTTAGTGCCAAGTCCAACTACACAAGCATGCATGTCAAATGATGAAGAAACATGATGATATATCATAATAATTATCTAAATTTGACTATCAAATGTCATATGATAGCCCTACATACATAATACATTCATGCATATAAGTTATATTTTCAAAAATATATAGTCAAAATATTAAAATAAAAGCACTAAATAAAAATTCAAAAATGTAAGTGAATATACATACCTCAGTGAGTTCCTATGTATATGACATTATATCAGCAATGCTCGAGTCTATCTTGAATCATAACTATGAAGGAGTGTCTACCCTAGTCATCAACTAAATAGACAATCTAATAATTAATAATTTAGGCAATTAATTAATTAAACAAGTTGCTAAAAAACTTAGTCTTGCATAAGATATTAAAAAATCTAATGAGGTCATAGGAAGCATAAATGTGACAAGTGGATATGTGCAACATGTGACTTGTAACACCACACTGAAGTAAAAAAATGTCAATTTCATGAGTGAGAATGACAAGACAATGACTGAGGATTTTGGAGTGAATTTTTTGAAATTGATTCATTGAATGCAAGTTAGGTGTTGAAACATCCTTGATATGTACCTATAAACATTGGTTTGGATGCTTGTATAGCTTTATTGAGGTGTATTTTATATTTTGACTAGATTACTTAGTCATTAGACATAATTATCTTAAGGAAATTACTTGGTATAGTTGAGGATAGTCCTATGAGTATTGGTGTGATAAAAAAGTCCTTAAAAATAGTCATTGATTTTCCTATAGTTCATAATAGTCTAGATATAAATTATTTTTCCCATGGATGTATTTGATGTTTGCATTAAATGTATTGGTGCATGGGGCAAAATGTAGGATTAGAAGGTTATTAGGAATTTTAAAAATTACATCATGTCTACCAACATAGTATCTAATATCAGGTGAATACATCATATATACATGTACAATGCCAAAAATGTGTACATTTCCATATAGGCATACAAAAAATGACATCATATACAACATCCTAATCATCAAATAGTCTCCCTCTCTTTTCATTTTTTAAATAAGACTCTCCTTGGGATGCCCTACTTGTAGATGGAAATATCTTTAATGCCTTAGATTGCTCCAAGGTTCAACTGTGGGTACTATTATCATAGCTCACTTGCAGTCAAACATGTTCAAATATAAAAATTATTATAAAATTTACAAGTATACATAAAATCAAGTTAATAAAATAATATTTTAATCTATAATAAAAAATAATTTAAACATGCACTTACTACAATCTCATGGTCCTCTTCAATTTGCCATTGATGTTCGACTAGGTTAGTGCCAAGTCCAATTGCACAAACATGCATGTCAAATGATGAAGAAACATGATGAGATATCATTATAATCATCTAAATTGGACTATAAAATGTCATATGATATCCCTACATACATAATACATTCATGCATATAAGTTATATTTTCAAAAATATATAGTCAAATTATTAAAATAAAAGTACTAAATTAAAATTCAAAAATATAAGTGAATATACATACCTTAGTAAGTGCCTATGTAGATGAAATTATATCAGCAATGCTCGAGTCTATCTTGAATCATAACTTGAAGGAGTGTCTACCCTAGTCATCAACTAAATAGACAACCTAATAATTAATAATTTAGGCAATTAATTAATTAAACAAGTTGCTAAAAAACTTAGTCTTGCATAAGATATGAAAAAATCTAATGAGGTCATAGGAAGCATGAATGTGACAAGTGGATATGTGCTACATGTGACTTGTAACACCACACTAAATTAAAAAAATGTCAATTTCATGAGTGAGAATGACAAGACAATGAGGGAGGATTTTGGAGTGATTTTTGTGAAATTTATTCATTGAATGAAAGTTAGGTGTTGAAACATCCTTGATATGTACCTATAGACACTGGTTTGGATGCTTGTATAGCTTTATTGAGGTGTATTTTATATTTTGAATAGATTAATTAGTCATTAGACATAATTATCTTAAGGCAATTACTTGGTATAGTTGAGGATAGTCCTATGAGTATTGGTGTGATAAAAAAGCCCTTAGAAACAGTCATTGTGATAAGACAAGTAACCTGTATAGGTGTTTGTTGAGAAGTTTTTAAACTAAGTTTTAATCAGGTTAAGACACCTAGAGTGATAGGTTTATTTTATGGGGGACATCTATAATTGAGCCTTATAAGAGTGTTTGAAACCCTATAAAATAGGTCTCATAAAAATAGAAAGAAACATATAGAAAATATAACTAAATATTGTAGAGATAGGAGTGAGTGGACAATCTTCTTTATAAGTGCATGATTTTGGTTTTCCTATAGGTGACATTAGGTTGAATATCTATCCTTATATTTACCTAAATTTTTTTAAGGGAAGGTATATATATATATATATATTGAAAGTAGGTTGAGGTCAAAAAGGGTGTTATAGTCTTTTCGACACTCAATATTCATTTTAGGGGGACTTTCCTAATCTAAAAGGTGTTATAATCTTATAGAGTTGGCATGTCACTCGAGTAATGAAAGTGCATGGATATAGATAGGACCTCTCCCCCAACTATATATAGTTGACCTTTGGCCCCCCTAAGTAGGTGGTGGTAATAAACTACTTGACCCCATATATCTATATGGGGTTGAGGTCCCCCATTTGTATTTGGTCATAAAGCCTATGTCATATACATATAGGCTATAGTTTATATTCAATTCTCTCCCAAAAATCCAATGGGATATAATGGACACTATCCTAATAAACTAATGGAATTGACTAGGTACAATGGGATGAAGAGGTTATACCATCTAGATTTATAACTCCATAGATAGAGATGAAATTATTATTCTTGGATGGAATCAAGATGAGAATTGAATTCCTAGCTATGACCATTTTGGACATC
The DNA here is from genome assembly GCA_037957365.1 of Torreya grandis. Taxonomy (NCBI): domain Eukaryota; kingdom Viridiplantae; phylum Streptophyta; class Pinopsida; order Cupressales; family Taxaceae; genus Torreya; species Torreya grandis. The sequence goes on from JARHVA010004296.1 coordinate 1,091,182, forward strand.
GATCATAGAGATTGAGCTTGTATTTGTGATTAGGATAACAAGGAATCATTTTTTTTCTATGAGGCTAGTATTTAAAAGAAAGAAGTGTGCATATTGATGAAGACATGTTATGCTCGATTGGGAAATTGATAAAAATATATTGTATCAAATAACTTTTATCAAATGAATTATATATATATATATATACATCTAATTCTATTAATTATGATTGAATCGCTATTCAAAATAAATATAGTGGGATATCAATAAAATCTTCAACTCATTATTTTGGATATTGAAAACATAGTTGAGATGGAGGATGAGTTTCTAACAAGTTACGCCAATCCATGTTAATACACCAAATGATAAAAATTCTAAAAAAATTATATTAGATATTTTATATTCTCTTACATAAAATCTAGCAATGATTCAATTAATGTGTATGAATGTACATATAGAGTATATAAGATTCAATTGAAATTTTACCTTTGTAAATGTATATGGTGTCATACTGACATGAGTAAATGTAGTAGGGATTAGCCCACTACCTAGTTCTAATGTCAAAGGCAACTTCTCCTCTTAGAACACAAAAAAAACATATATATTGTTTAGTTTAAACATGTAAATTAATTATTAACTTTTTAATTTGTAAATATAACATAAAAATTTAATTTTAAATTTATATAAAATATACTTGCATGTGTGTAAAGACTTACAATATATCTAAACCAAATGTGTGTGTTAATAAATCATCAATAAAAACCATATCCTCCAATCCCCTTGAAGCACCACCACCATCATCTAAAGGTCTATTGCATATGACACAACATCTACATGGGTGGGGTTGGGTACAACCACTAGCTAGAGTATCTTGAGCATTTGTCTTTAAAAGTCTACTCAAATGATAATTGAGTGTATCAGTAAGTGTACTAAGTGCTTGAAAAGTGCCTATCTCCACAAACTATATCACCATAAAGGGAATCTCTAGATGAAGGGGATTTTGGGTATGGATCTTTATAGGTATTAATTACATGATGTGCACCTAGTTGATCCTATGTGGAGCCTTTCCCTCAACCAAAAAACTCACCATAGTCAAAGCAATTTGGAATTTGATTGAGGACAAACTTGCAATAGAGTTTATTAAAAAATTACAAAGGTACCTCATGGTTATTACAAGGGGGATAGTTAAAAATAAACCACCATCTCTCCCAAAAATTGGCTTTAATCAAATCATGTTTTCATCAGTGGATTGGGAAATGTTTGGTCATTATCAATCTTTTATTATATATTTGTTCTTCACCTCAAATGCTGACAATTTGTCAACATAGTAATCCCTAAAGCTATCCCTATATGACCTCTATCTATAAATTTGACTCATTATCGAGTCAAATTGACCTAATACTAACTTTAGGTTATTGGACAAATAGGTATGGTGGGTGTTTATGGAAGTGGGCTCCTTCATTCTCCTAATTATGTACTCAATTTCAATTTTGTTCTCCACTATGTGAGCAACTATATCCTCCCTACTACTTAGGGGATCTAGGGGAACTAAAGGAGGATTAGGTGGAGGGTTAGGCAGAGGGTTAGGAGGGTTGGGCAAAGGGTTAACAAGAGGGTTAGGCATAGCATGCTGACCTATTTGAGAAAAATAAAAAAACAAACTATGCAACTCACATTCACAAAAAAAAAAAATTTTAAAATAAAAAAATTATTTAGTCTACAAATAACTTACCTCTTCTTCATGGCGGCTTGATCAATCTCATGAATGGAATCCAAAAGGAATATCTACAAGCCAAAACCTGAGCTGGAGGGGAAAATGAAGCTTTATAGGTCAAAACATGAATCAGAAACACCAAAATTTGATTGTGAAGTAGGAAAAAATGATAGAGGTTGAGGATTTTTGTTTTGTTTTATAGTTTAGGAAATGTGTATGCATTATGTTAAATTATAAGAACACATAGGCATGACTATAATGCATACACATTTATATAATTTAACATAACATGTACACATTATTTTTATAATGCATATGTGTTATGGATCAGGAATCCTAAGCCATAATGCATATATGTTATAATAATAACATGTACACGTAGTGGGTTATGTCCATAGAATTGTCCCCCAACTCTATGCACATTCCCAATATTTAGTCTTGATAAAAATGGATTGATAATTTCAAATAGGAGATATGTAACATGTTATTCTTTTGAAGTTGAATGTGTTGTTTATGAAAATGTATTATTTCCTATTTCACATAAATTTTGTAAGAAGAAATTATTGTTACATTTTAATATGACACTACACAAAACATTCTTTCTCTTTACTTATCCTTACCTTATTAGAGGGTTGAATTATGAATGTAAAAGTTGTTATTTCAAAATTATTAATTTGCATGACAAAGGAAATGATTATATATTCGTTTAGAATTTTGAAAATTTATTTTATATTATGTTATGGATATTCAACAAATGAATATAAATAATTGTGTGATCATATTAATATTAGATTTATTAAATTTCATTTGAATAAAATGTGTGTGTGTGTGTGTGTGTGTGTGTGTGTGTGTGTGTGTGTGTGTGTGTGTGTGTGTGTGTGTGTGTGAAATTATAATTTACATTTAAATAAATAAATAATTAATTGACATATATGCAAGTTTATATTTCAATAAATTCATATTAAAAATAAGATTATTTAGGTATATGTACACCTTGAATTATTAAATAGATAAAAATATTATACAAATAATATATTCATTTTAATATATATATATATATATACAGATATTATATATATATATATATAATATCATGAAAAAATAATTTAATTAATTAAATAAATTTTAAATTTAAATCAAAATGAAATGAAATTAAATATATATATAGATATAGATATATATAAACAATATAAAAATTAAATAAACAAATATATATATATATAATTATATATTAAAAAAAATGTACATACATATTCCAGTATGTGTGTGTGTGTGTGTGTATGTATATATATATATATATATAATATCATGAAAAAATAATTTAATTAATTAAATAAATTTTAAATTTAAAGCAAAATGAAATGAAATTAAATATATATATATATATATATATATATATAAACAATATAAAAATTAAATAAACAAATATATATATATATATATATATAATTATATATTTAAAAAAAATGTACATACATATTCCAGTATGTGTGTGTGTGTGTGTGTGTGTGTGTGTGTGTGTGTGTGTGTGTGTGTGTGTGTGTGTGTGTGTGTGTGTGTGTGTGTGTGTGTGTGTATATATATAATATCATGAAAAAATAATTTAATTAATTAAATAAATTTTAAATTTAAAGCAAAATTAAATGAAATTATATATATATGAAAGCATATATATATTGTAAAATATATAATATTTATAGAATATTTAAATATATTTGTAGGACATTTAATGTATTTATATATATACACATGCACATAATTATATATATATATATATATATATATATATATATATATATATATATATATATATATACCTATAGGTATATATTCAAAAAAAATGTACATACATATTCCAGTATGAGAGCCTTCCTTTCCTAAGCTCCTTCCTCAAACTCCTCTTGAAAGTGAAACAAAGGAAAGTGAGAGCCAAAAACTTGGAAGATGGATATTATTTGACTAGATGAGAAATTAGGGCAACTCATGGAATCCTTGGATCTTAGAACTTAAAACCATTTAATTTTATGGCTCTTATTTATTCCTCCACTTACAAGTGCAAAGAGACTTTGACTTTATTTTATTGTAATTTACCTTATTTAATTCTACATGTAAGGTCTCCTAAATAATTTATTAAATACATTACTTGTTTTCTGTGTAATTTAATTATTACTATAAAATTATAATTTATAAATGAGTATTAGCAATTTATTTACTGGTGGGTAACTTAGGTTAGGTTTAATAATTTATTCTATTTGACCAATTTGGTGATTATACATTTTTGTAAATTAAATATTTTTTTTTTGACTAAGCAACTAATTTTTATATGGATTTTTTGAATAAATTATTAAAAATAAAATTTAAAAAATTATTAATTAATTTGTATTAATTGACTAGTTCATTAAGTAAATCCTCTTACTAAGTTTGATTAATTACCTTTCTACCTAGTCTTTCCAATGAATGTGAATAACTAACTATAGATAACAAAAAAATCCTTTTTATAAAACTATTTAGCATGTTTTTTTTGGCATTATAGGCTTAACAAAATATGATACTACTTCTGATATAAGGATAATGTTCTTTGATGGTTCTAGATATGAATTTGGTGTCAGAGCTAGAATTGTTTTCATCAACCCACTTGGGAACACAGTACCCACCACTTACCAATTTAGTTTTTAATGTACAAAAAACATCATAGAATACAAAGATCTTAGCTTAGGCCTTTAAGTAGTTCAGGCTCTCTAGATCAAAGTAATTAAAGTTTTTAGGGATTCATAATTAATTTTCAATCAAGTTACAGATACCGAATAAGAATGCCTCATTCCCTAAAATAATATGATTCAATGTTTACAAGATTAGTTTAAAAACCTCTCTATTGGAAACATTCCACATAAATATAATAGTCATGTCGATGAAATAGCTAGTGTAATGTCGTTGATCCCCATTGACATAAATGAATACCAGGGTATCTTTACTATCAAATGATTACAATCTCAATATATTTTCCATGTAGACCTCATAGCTCTAACAATTCTATTTACCACATACAATATAATAACATCTAAATAGTTCTCTGATATATATAACTAATTATATAAATCTATTACACTTGATACTTTCACAAGAAAAAAAATGAAAACTACAATGAAAATCCTTCTAATATGCCATTATCGGTGGGGACTTATTCAAAATATATTTTTAGGGATAGTTAATCTGATGTTTTACATATGAGGAAGCTAATTTGTCTATAAAATAGGTGCATGATAGTGAATGTGGTGGTCATTTTAGCGATAAAGTAATGTCACACAAATTACTTAGGCAAGGTTACTATTGGCCAACCATGGAATAAGAATGCTAGGATAATGCCAAGTTATGTGACAAATTTTAATGATGTGGCAACCTACACCATGTCCCTTCATAACAACTACAATCCATTTTATCCCCATAGCCATTTATGGTATGGGGTTTTGATCTAATTAGTAAGATAAATCTAGAATTCGTAGGAGGTCATAAATTCATTATCACAACTAAAAAATACTTTAAAAAATGGGTTGAATCCATTCCAATACAATCCAAAAATGTAAAAGATATATGTTTTTTACTCATGTCCAACCTTATTTTTGCTTTGGCCTCCGAGCATCCATTATCACAAACAATAGAAATTATTTCAAGAATAAAATAGTGAAAATATTTTGCTCTAAATATAATATCTAACACACATTCTCTACTTTGTACTACCCATAGGACAATATTCAATAAAAAAAAAGATAATTATCGGTATCCTCAACAAAATAGTTTCCAAATTTGGTAATGATGGCATAATTAGCTCATCTATGCACTATGGGCTTACCACACCAGTATTCACGCATTGATGAGAGTTACTCCTTATTCACTAGTATATAGCACAAAATTAGTTTTCCCACTAGAGTTAGAAATCTAGTCCTCATAGGTCTCCTTAAAAGGGCTCATCACAAATGATTAATATAGAGAGAGACATCTCCATGAAATAGAATAGTTGGATCACATATGCATTCAAGATGCAAAGCATCTCAAGGCATATCAAAAATGAATCTATTAGACCTACAATAATTGTGTCTATGGTAAGGAATTCAAAGCCAATGATTTGGTTTTAAAATAAAATCTCAAAATGTCAATACCAAAGAAGAGAACAAATGAAAATTCAAACTAAATTGGCATAGCTTACACATAATCACAAAAAAGCTTAGCCCAAAAGTATTCCATCTAGATTTACTTGATAGAAAGGAAATCAAAAACCCATTGAACATCATGCATCTAAGGATATTTTACATATAAAATCAAAAATGTTTTTGATATTTATTGTACATAGCTTATATTTAAAAAATACAAAAATAATATAATATTTCAAAAACACAAAAACATTCAAATATTTACTCAAAAATAATAAAATTATATATTGTATGCATTGTTATATTTACATTTCTTATATTTTATAAAGACTACATATGCTCACTATCTTAATATATTCAGTTTTATCATACATATATGATTCACTTGTTCTTATCTAGTGCTTGTATATTTATATAGGACTCAGGTTCATTACACCAATATAGATTTGATATTATCTACATAATAGGGGAATATACACTGATACATGAGTTTTTCATTCGACACATTCACCCATTTGGGGGTACCTTATACATAATTTTGATTGCTAGGTTTTATCTTTATATACTCTACATCATATCTTTAGCATTTTTATATCCTGATATTGATCATGCTATATGTACTCAAATTTTTTGACATCTATTACTACTTTAGACTCAATATATATACATCCTAAATCTTACACATATTTGTATTACATTTTCATGTATATTTTCATTTATAGTTTTCATAGTTTAGACTTGACTATATCCCTATACTTCTTTTGTTTGAGGTGATTTGAATATATGCCACTTATTTTCACTACATGTATGCTTTGGACATGTGCCCATGTCTTTGTACACGATTTCCTAATTGTGTATGCATACATTTGAACATGTCCTTCTATATTTTTTTAAGCCATTTTTTTTTTTGCATATGTGTACATTTGAACATGTCCTTGTATGTCTTATTTTCTCATATTTAGTGACATGTGCCCATGTCCTTTGTATTGTGAACCCTTAGCCTACTTTGCATGCCTCATGTGTGTTGTATGTATTTTTTCTTATATGTGTCATGGCCATAACACTTGTCTCTTTCTTTTTATACACTCTAGGTTTAGATTACATGAGGGACCTCAGGCATCTCCACTTCATACATGGGTATTGTGATGGACATCATGCCTCACCCCGCAGGTATTTACTTAGTTATTACTAATATTTATTGGTACATACATTTTTATATCTATCTTAAAACCCTTATGAATGATATACATGACATACATTACACATTACAAAATTATGTTCATATTATATTACACTTCATTATTATGTATGCACATTATCTTGGATCATTACATAGATATAATATATGCTCTGATTAACACACATCTTGTAGATATTTTAATTTTGAGGATAGTTCTTGCATAATTTCAATTGATAACTTAATAATATGGGGCATTCATAGGGGTTTGTCAAAGATATCAGGCTCCTATAATGCTTTCATAATACATTTTTAGCACATAAGCTCAGATTACAGAAATCAGACTTAGGTAAACATAGTGGGAAAACAGTGACATTAAAATCAACATAGTTACACATAAATCAAAGAAAAAGGAAATTAGTGCCTAAATTGGGACACTAGTACCACACGGTGATACTATTTAATAAATGGCACTATTTTATAGTAGCATTAGTTTTATAAAAACCTAGATATGCAAGAAAAGCATATCATGTACAATATAGGTTTGTATAGGTTTAGTTATAAATTTATTAGTTTTGCCAAGTTTATCTCATATTTATAGCAATTTTCTCATATTAGGGGCATCATGTGTAGCATGACCATTACCATATTTATTTTAGATATTTAGATACATATTATTGAAACTTAGTCCAAAATCTATATGCTCAAATATCAAATTTGAGGGCATGTGTAAAAAACATTATTTCTTATGGTCATTGCACACTGGTTGATCAAATGGGATGACAAATTCCATGTCATTTTCTATGTTTTATACATACAACATCATATTCTAATTTACACAAAAGTTTCATGACTTACTACATCTATAGTGGTTTCCATTCCTAAGTGGCTTGAAGCCACCTAATATACCCAAATGGCCACAGAGTTGACATACCTAGATAGACATTTCCAGTTACATTGTGTAGTTTTAGTTTCAAATGCATCTACTACACATGGGTAGGTACTGATGGATTTATGGCCTAATTTATTTATTGATCCACCTACATGAGAGGGTTGGACACACTATCATCCCAATCTAAGCTATTCACAAGTCATGATCCACCAAGCAAGGGTGGGCAATGATGGAGTCAAAATGGGATTGAGTTCACGAGCTACCCACACATGAGGATTGAGTAAGCCATCAGCTTAGTCCAAGTTATTTGATAATTAATCACTATATACATGTACACACAAAGGTTTTCACTAGGTTTATGAATTAGTTCATGTACCCAATTAGGTGTATTCATTCCTTTCCTCTCTCTTATTCCTTTACTCAATTTTACTTTTGTACTCAGTTTAGTATTTATTTTTTATGTCTCTTAATTAAGGATTGATTTATGCACATTTCACTTTTATAACACACATTAGAAAATGCTTCACATACTCAGATCCAACTTCATGGTAGTTACCTCTTAAGTAAGTCTAGTTATGCTTCTTTTTCCTTTATCCTAGTCATTTGACATTGTGCATGTCTATAATAAAGAGCTAGGGAAATGTAAACACATAAAAATGGTATTTTAGTGATAAGAGTGCTATTTAAGACTACTTATCCTTAGTTTAGCCATAGACATATCCTATATCCTATTTTCACACTTATCTAGCCTTCATGTGGGCCACAATCAACCCTAGTCATCCCTAAAGCAGTTATAAACCTTCATTCTTACATCTTTCCCCTTCGTGCCTAGTGTTCTACCACTTGGACACTAGCACCATGATAAGGACAATAGTGTTACATGGCTCTAGCATCCAAATAATGATGATAATATATTTCCCTCCCTTTTTCAAAAATAGATATCTTTTCAAATCTAAAACCTTCTAGGGTCTACTTAGATCTCTTTTAATACCCAAACAAGCATCATAATATCAAATATAAATGAATTTTATCCCTCTAACCACTAGATGAAAATTAGATGCAAAATACATATGCAACTCAGAACTGGTTGTGCACAATTAAGTTTATCAATCCTTATTCTTCCTTACTTTTGCATAGTACCATTCACAATAGTTATAAGCATAGATTACCCAAATTTCTAGTCTAAATCAAATTCAAAGCATTCAATTCAACTATCATAATATATTCACTTGCACTTGCAGTATAACTTATGTGGGGATAACTACATTGGGTTTGGTCCCTCTTTAAAGTATTAGTATATAGGCAACTCTCATTACATCAGGGTGTTGAGGATGTTTAGCTTACCCCAATAACAAACACACTTTTTAACTTATATTAACTCGATGCCTTAGTAACATGGAGGATTAGGGTTTTCTCACAAATTTAGTCAAAATAGTCAATAAATAGGGTTTCATAACTCATGCATGTAGGAATAGACCTCACAAATCCAGACATAGGTACACCTAGAAATTTCAGATAGTCTTGCGTAAAGGACACTATTACTACATATATAATAATAACATTACTTCAAATTATGACATTACTATCTATGAGGTTTGTTAACACTATGATCCTATTTGAGACACTCAAACCAACCTCTACCTTAGTTTCTAGCCTCCCAATCATCTATCTTAGTCATTTTCTAGCTAAGTTCCTACTTACATTATTTATTACTAGTTTTAAAAAGTTCAAAGTTAGTCAATTCAATAACAAATCAATGGTTATATTTAATACATATTATTACCTTAATTTGACATACTTGATACTTTAATAAACATAGGATTTATACTCACTAAGTCCTAAAATGTTAAAACACCTATAATTCTACAACATATTAATCATGAAAAAATCCTTATTATGCCCATGTTTCAAATTGATGATACATTTCAACTAATGACTACACCTTTAAAAACTATAATTTTTCCTGCTAGTCATCTCATTTTTATGATGAATGCTATAGAAAAATTTAAAGGCAAGTTTTTACTCTGAATTTGTAAATCTTATCATCAAGGCTACTATTCATGATAATGTGATCACAAATCATCCCATTGTATAAAATGTCCTTGAATATTCTCATCCATAATATTCCATTATGCCCACATTACCTTTGTTCATTGGACATGAATACCTTCCCAACCATATAATTCAATATGCACAATATTCTGGTCATTGGCCTAAATATGAATGTTTATTGTTAAAATAATCATTATAAGCTTTATGATAAAAACATGTGATTGGTTATATAGATTACCTAATGGATCCTTAGCTACTTTTACACAATTGAAATATGTTTACTACCTATCTTTTAATACACATAATGCACCTAAATTTACATTGGAATTCTTGTAAAACTTAAAATAACATGATAATGAATTTATTCAAGACTATGCTACATGATTTAACAATGGTTCATCTTCTTTAACATATCACCCTTGTAATTTAGAAGTATAATTCATATTTATTCAATGTATTTCCTCTCCACTCAAAGAGAGAGATTATTACATAAGTGTTATACCTCATTTGATCACTTATATAGGGATATACATGCATATGCTTTTTTTTTACTAAAAAATGCCAATGTTTTAAATATCTCACCTAAAAAATCAAAACATTTTGTTCATAATACATACACTAACACAATATTTCCAAAAAAAGATCATATAAATATATGTGGCATACCAAATCTTTATTTGACAATATTTTGATAATTGTTCAACACTAGAACAATATTCAATCTACATCATTCACCAGATAATAATACACCTACCACTATATTAGGAAAAACTCATCCTTGACAAAAGGACTTGACAATTACATTACTCATGAGTGGATAATTTTTTACACATAACCATATTGACTCTACAACCAAGGAATTTTATTGTAGTGTAATATGTTTATAGCAACTTGGATACCATATACAAGACTTACATAAAAAATTAGTTTGGAAAGATTTCATGGGACCTTTGATATTATCAATTGCTCATTTTCCAATTTATGTCCAAATAAAAATATGGTTCATGCCTTATATGTCTCAACACCAATTTAAATTGGAAACATTTTGGCACTATCTAATGGGGGACACAATGAATCCAAATCAACAAGGAATTTTATTTTTGCCATAAAGGAAGAATGGTTTACATACAATACGATGGTAATAACAATCCAAATCATGGATCAAGGAGAGAGAAATGACATTTCATGTATCTATTTCAATCTCAACGCATTAATCATCGAAAGTGATGATTCATTATCAAAAAGTATAATATTATAAAAAATATAATAATTTTCAAATAATTCAAAAATACCAAAAAATATTTAGTATTTCACATGTTTACTAGATTTTGCATATGTTGTTTACTTTATGTTAGTACATATTATATAATTTATATAACCACATATGTTTCATGATTAATTGAGTGTGATACAAGCATACATTAGATCCATGATTTTCAAACATGCAAATGTTGGACCTTTCATTTTACAACATGATACATACATTGGGTAAATTTTGATTCTATATGATCATGATTGACAAATGATATATTTTTTTATGTTAATTTTCCATTATCTTATAGAGCTTATATATCTTACACATGCTTATACTCATTTTTATATCTTACACAATGTATTTTAAATGTTATTCTATGTGAAATTTTTCTAACATATGTATGCAAGGATTAGTATGGCATGATTATGTGAATTTCTTATATCCCATGGCTTCATTAATTTACATTATCTTACTTGAGTAATATTATTATTTGCGTCTTTATTTTACTTGTGGAAAATTTGAACATGTTCCTTTGCTTTTTGGCTACATTTCCCCAAATTTTTATTGTTTGTTTGGTGTGTGGATATTTACACATTTCTTCCACTTGAGTGTGTAGTTTCTTAACATGCCCCTTGTTTGTGGTCTTCTAAGACCCTGTTTTGTGTGACATCTTATTACTCTTTCATGTGTGATTGATTGTTTGTTGAGCATGTTATCTTCTATAAATTTCCATGATTCACATCATGCATATTAGGGCTTGTTATGTATGCATACTATGATCTTCATTGATATATATATATATATATATATATATATATATATATATATATATATATATATATATATTTACATGACACTACTCTATGATTCTTTACTACATGATTGACATAGATACAACATAGTCTTGTAATCCTTTTGAGATAAGGTGCTTATCAATTTTATAATCCCTTTACCTTAATGTGGGGAATATTAGTGGGGGAATCTCATAGAATGGACATTTCACATATCACTCTTACACTATATTGGGGGCATAATAACCCTAAAAAGTTACTCTTAAAAAATCTAACGATTAGTTTTGAACCTATCTCAACTCAAATTCTTCATAAGGGTAATATTTACCAAAGTAAAGTACCAAAGGGAAACATGGTTTCATTGACAAAGTTGTACTCATTTCTTACTCTCTCTAATTTTCAAGAATTTAACTTATTCAATTTAATATTAAATGCACTAATTTATATTGTAACATGATCTTGGTTACAGGTCATATGCTAGAAAAAAATCATCATGACTCATGTAAAGGCAAGGTACATTGTACACACCCAAGAACATATTTATTTCATTTGAATTAGTAATTTAATTACTATATTAAAGTGGGAAGGGGAGATATAGATATTAAAATCTGATTATATACATAATATTAGTCTTTTACACTTCACAAATACCATTTAGGGAATCCCCCCTTAAGTTATAGACCTTATTGTCAAAAATATCACATTTGTCATCTCACTATGCCTAAGAACATATCTTATAGACTGATCCTATCACTATAATGACCCATATCCCCAATATACTACAGAAATATTAAAATGTGATTTATATCCTTTAATTTTAGTTATAGAAATTCAACAATTTTTCAGCCTATTAGACCATTCTTTTTGTATAAGGACATTAGTGTCAATGTTAGTGTCTAGATTCCTTATCTAGTGTCCATACCTAAAAATTCATCCAAATTGTAAATATTTTGAAACATATAGGTCAGCCTATTTATCTTATCTAACCCCTATTTGAGATATTTTTAAAATGTTTGGTATAAATACAAATCAAATCTTACTCATTATTAATCTAGCAAATACCAAGCAAACACCTATTCAAGATAATTTAATCAATTACACAACTGAGGTCTATTAACACATTCTTATCTATTTATCTATTATTCATAGGATCATTCATATTACAAGTATAAATAATTCAAATAATTTCTCATTATCAGTATTTCTCAAGTTAAAATCTAGATCATTAAACCCCTTGAAAATGGTATATTGAACCATTATGTACATACAAGACCATACAAAGATGAGAAGTACATATGATTGAGGCCATTATTGGATTATTGTCCATATAGGTAGCACTAATTGATCAAGGGGTGCTTGAGGTGAATTAAATTTCATGATCCCACTAACCCATTTTATTTAAGGGTGACATAAACTAATGTTAAGAACTAAGATTTGATTTATACATAATCATACGTATCATGTGCATATGATCTAGACACATATACATAAAGGTGATAGAAAACCCTAAAAGTTTTACTTAGTAAATTTTTCATACAATGAATATTTTTTATAGGATAAAAGTGTTGATCCATAGATATAATCATCAATATAATTTTCCATAGGTCGATAGTAGTGTCTAGACCTTCAGAAGTAATATTTCTAGAATTTGATAATGGTATCATAAGCATTAGTCTTCCTAATTATACACTTGTAAATCTCAAATCCACTTGGAAATATAAAACCTAAGTATTATCTTTTATTTTTTCTTTAATTATCATAATATCAATTGACATTGTACTTTTTATATTTGGTAATTTTATAGATTTAGTATATTATGATATTTAAATTTTTTTATTTGGCTTTATTTAGAATAATTTTAGTCATCCTTTTGATTAGGATATTATACCCATTTAATCCTCATATAAACCATTAAAAATGGTAAAATATTGGCTTCCACATTCACTACAAACAAAAAATCATATAACATGAATATGATAGCTCAAATTTGAAAATGTACAATATACACATGGTAGCTAAAAATAATTTAAATACTTATCAATACTCTACAATTGCCCATTATGGATGGGTATTTCCACTCTTCCCATTATGGGGTGGGAGAAGAAGTTCTATTTTATCACATGCCCAAACCCTTATCCCATGCTATAGGAGGACCTTGGAAACATGATGGTTTCTCTTTTCCCAAACCCCATGCACTAGAACTTCATAGGAGGACTTGAAACTTAGTTCCCTTGGCAAAACCCTACTCATAAAGGCACATACCATTTATAGAATATAATCCCATTTTGGCATCATAAAAATATGATTTTAAATCATAAATAAGGTTTTAAAAATATCTAAAAGAGACAATAAAGAAACACTCATGTGGTCATAGGCACAACCATGGAAAAATGACAAGGGTAATCTAAATGTCCTTACATCCTCTTGAAATCATAAGGCAAGGAGGGAATTAAAAAAAATTAAAACAATAAATTAAAAAATAAATGGGCAACATGGAAGCCTTCCTTAGTTACAACACTTTACTATACACAAATGGATATTGTAAAAGTGTTTTAAATAAGCCAACTCCTTCCTAAACCAAGACTTAAAAAATGAACCAAAAAATATTATTCCTTATTTCCTTCCTCAAACTCTTCTCACCTCTATAATTATAAATGAACCAAAAATTATTCCAAAAAAGGATTCCCTTGATCATAAAGATAAAAAAAATCAATCTAATGGCCAATGGGAAGGTGACAGTTATCCATTCCCATTCCTTGTCCCTTCTCAAAAATGTCTTCTCTAGAATTAACTCACATTACACGCCCATGTGGTAAATCAAAATTTTTTTATGAAAATTAAATTTATCACTTCCCCATGCCATAAATTGGCACATGGGTTATCCTATAACTTATTGAACACTTTAAAAATTTCTTATCCCATCTCTTAGTCAAAATGGGTATAAAATACATTTACAACCACCTCAAAAACATTTTTTTATCAACTTGTAATCATGGGTTTAAATTTTCATCATATTTTTTGGTTAAGGGACCACTTAAGTAGTTTACACATTTTCCTTTATTATTTTATTTAATGTTAAGGTGACTCATAATATATTGTAAAGATATAATGAATGGTACTATGGGGGTGTGTGAATAGTGCTAAAAGGGTCAAAACTCAAGACTAAATTAAAATATAACACTAAGATTAAATTTTTAATTTAAGGAAGTCATGAAGACACTACATAACTAATACAAAATGTGTGTTTATACTTGGCTAGTCTAAGTCCTTCATTTAGCCTTCATTGTCATCTATACATCATTTCACAAATAAAATTTCACCACCCTAGGTAGCCGAACCTAATAAATGTAAACCTACTAAATAATATATAAATATATGAAATGCATATGTAAAACATATAAAACACAAAATTTAATAATCCACATGAGGTAATCTTAATATGCTAATATCCATATATTTATAATATCAAACACATGATAAAGTAGTATTATCTCAACAAATATGATAGTGTACTATGAATCTCAATAATCAAAGTGAAATCATCCATAAACAACATATGAATTGTACATTTTTTTCTAAAATTTGATTAATGATATTATAACCCTTTAATTAGATATAAACTAATATAATATAAATCTAACCTTAGATGGGTAGAACATACACAAAATATAGATTTATAACTATGATTCCTACATGCAAATTCAAAAATCATAACAAAAAAGTACAAAGGGATACAGAGAAAATCGTCTTAATTATCAAACTGCCTCAGTCTATGTAAGCATGTTCTTTATATTGAAGATGTGTAAAAGGTATTATATTCTACTTTCTTCTTAAATTGATTGCTACTTCTATTCTTATCAATATCGACTATTAGTAGACAAAATCAACTACCGATATGGACATGTAACATTAAATTTTCAACTTATGTGTGAAATATTCTAATTTCTTCAATGACACTTCACTTATGTCAACATTTCCCTTTTCTTCTACTCATTTCCTTAAACATGCATGCATGCGCTTGAAATATCCAAACCTAGTTTCCTTCAGAAACACTTGAGACATAAAATGGGGTTGGAATCAAGAAAAAAGGATTCATTTGGTATAAAATTAAAATTTTCTAAAGAGGGCTCAAATTCAAATGTAGTTTTCCTACTAATGTGTATATATGTAATGGTGAATTAAAGCCTAAATGTTATTTATACTATATACCCTTATCACAAAATTGTAAAATTTAATTATGACCTTCAATACTTCAGATGTATGTCTAATGATTCAATACAATAAATATGCAATGTTTGATATCTCTTGTAATGTGATAAGTAATGTCCTACATGTATCCTAACAATAATGAATATATGAGAATATTTTCTAATTTGAATTAAAGACCTTATGGCATGCTAAAATATACCCAAAATAAAATGTAACTAAATCAGTGGCTATAAAATCAAACATTCTAAAATAAATAATAAAAAATTATAAGTGTCAAGATCAATTGATATGGATTAAGATCAATAATCATTCTTGACCTTAATGGTCAAAACTAACCTAGGATAAGAAATTTGTTGAGATGATAAAATGGGTTAGAGATATATATTTTTAAAGAATGACCCAAGTGATGTGGATGGGAAAAAGATACCATAAATTCATATAAAATCAACAACTAAAAGAGAAAACATAAAATACACACACCTCTAAGTACATAATTCCTAGATAGAGACCCATATAAGAAAAGTGTCTAAGAAGAATTATAAAACAAGGCTTGTGCCACATTTAGGTGTCTACATTTCCCTCCCCATTCTTTAATCTAAAATTTTAGTAGAACTACAAATGCTATATAAAATGGTTTAAATAATGAAAACTTGTGTAGAGGCTCACATGTGGACTTTTAAGTGGTCACAGTGATCCATAGTGCTCCTACAAAAATAATGTGTATGTAATTATATGTCTTACTATCTAATTGAAATAAAATGTATAATCATAAATTAAATATTGACAATACATTTCAAGGAACAACTACACATGTATGTATGTCATACGATGTTATTCATGAAGTATTTGTTTCCCATGAAGAAATATAAATGCCAAGGGTCAATGATTAACCCAATCACCATGGAGAAAAAGAGGTAAATTTTAGTGTTTATCAATTTATTAGAAAATGAAAAGGATAAGATTTCAATTGGTCAATGTAAAAATTCAAACCATTAAGGGAAACAAAACCTCAATTATGTTGATTCATGTAACCATTTTGTTGGAGAGATTGGTCCTTGTGTCAAATCATGCAAAATTGAGGGTAATCAAGCCCCAATTTGAAGTGAAACTTGTTATAGGTACAATCACTGAGGGTAGGGGGTGAATCAGTGAGCCCAAATAATACAAATTCAATTTCATTCCTTTTAAACTCTTAATCAATTACCAAAATAATTTCATGAAGCATACATATCATTCATAGCAATGAACAAGAGAGATAATGCAAGATCAAGCACATAACACATGACATATGTGGGAAACCCTCTTGGGGGAGAAAACCCACTAGAACCTAAAATTGGACTACTATTTTATAATAATAATAACCAATTTATACCATAAAAAAATAATTAAGGAGCTACCAACCCTTATTTTAGTGAGACTATAATCCCATAAGGAGATACTACACTTGTTTAGTTGAGCTACCACAACAAATAGACCTTTAGCAAGTTTAACCTTCTAAGGAGGCTGTAACCCCCTTAAATTTTTAGTAACCACAACAACACCTATGAATATAAAATCTCCTATAACATTGATTGCCTACTAATCTAATTAAGATATGAAGTATATCATCTCTCTTTAACTCTGCACACTCAATGCATCTAAAGCCACATTTTGGGTCACCTTAGACCTCTTTTCTCATCCTCAATTTGTAAGAGCACTATTCTGACATCAGAATCATGACCCAAGGTTCATACACATAGTACTCAGTCTAATATTCTCATCAACTTATCTACTAATCACTTTCCCTCTCCTTTGTTCCATAACTCTCACATACACACTCCTCACTTAAGTCTAGAAGCCATCACATTTGGTTTCACTATTTATAGATCATTCATGATCATTACCATCTTGGTTAATTAATAGGTATTCCTTAACCCTTAAGGCATCTATCACATCAAGACACAACTCAATACCATCCAAATAGGTTGTCCCTATCACCCATGAGTCGCTCTTAAGTAGCTACACCTTTCAATTAGGCCCTCGTAGCCCTTATATGTCTCATGAGGACATATTCAACAATTTAAGACTTCATCAATAAAAAATAACATAAAACTACTTTTAATTGCATAGGTACGCTCCACATTACCCCTTTGACATTCTCAAATGAGCATAGTCATCTCTATTTACATCTAATTATGCTCAATCAACTCAAATAATGACCTTATACATAGGAAAACTATGATCAAACACATAGTCAACTTATTAATCATTATTCATACTAAATATAGATTTATCACACTTCAAAAATATATGTGGATGATCCTCTTAGAGTCTATAACACTCTCTAATAGCTAAGTCATCATGAAACATCAAAACAACATCAATGCAAGCTCAATTATCCTTATCGGGTCACTTACAGTCCATGTATTAAAACATAGTCAATTGTAAATCATCATAACTTTCACTATACACAATTTCATATCTTTAAATTTATATTTATAGATTCACTTTGGAGTCCTCTACATGTTCTCTTTTTTTACAATGAGCAAATTTTGCCTATATCAAAAGTTCTATCCAAAATACAAAGGACTAGTTTTTCCTTTGTTAAACTAAAATATTTGAATTCAAATAGTCACAATTAAAATTCCATAACAAATATATCATCTTGTGTCCTAATTACTTATATTAATCACAAAATGTCAATCTTATTTTTAGTAACTCAATCTTTACCTTCATCACTCATCGTTAGATCTTCATCTTGACTATTTGACTTAATGTACTCCATATATCTTCTATATGTACCTTAGTATTTATCTTTATTAATATAGTCACATAAAATGTGAAATTTGGTACCTTGAGTGTGGCTACACCCAATCCATAGGTCCATTTTTCTTTCTCTCATGACCCTCATAGGCATGTTTTCACTAATTCCTATTCATTTTTATTCTCCCAAACTAAAACCTTATAAACCCATATTACTCTTTCCATGATTAATCCATCCCCCTAGGTCCCATTAGCCATGGACAATATCACCCAAACTTGGACTACAACACTAAAACCTAGGGTTTCCTATTTTTGGCATGATTGTCCAAGTGCATTTTGGCTTCTAATGGTTATATTATTATGAATCCTTATCCTAATTTATGTTAGCCTAAATCAAATTCCTTTAACCCAAGATCATTAAATCCTCTATAAAGTTCCATTTACAATGGTTGGCACTCATTTACAAAAGAGAATAAAGAATACTAGCAAGACTACTCAAGCACTTTTCCCTATCCTCTACATACAACCATCCAATAGTTTCTCAAGCTTATTCAAATCTTTACACTAGTCCTTAGTCATTCCAAGTACACCTAGTTTCATATTTACTTACATTTTCATAACACTATTACACCAAGCACTTGAATGGGAAAACAATATATAGCTTGATCCCTCCTTAGAGTAAAGGTATGTAGGCAATGTGCCAACACACAAGATTTGAAGTGTGTCAAGTGTATCCTTTACACTAACCCCTCCTCTCTTTTATCCAAATTTTACATTCAAGTTCAAGCACAAATAGGACCTTGGGTATTGAATACTAAATTAGGTACACATGAAGCTCTATAGACCCTTAGTCTTTTATATTTCATAGGTAGGGTCATACAAACCTAGTGCACAAAACCTAGAAAGCTTATATCACTAGGATAAAAGTGCCAAGATAAGAATATAGTGCTAGAACCTAGGGTGACCCACTTTTTATGATCATATATAATTGATAAATGAAGTCTAAATTCCTATTTATGATAGCCTCCCAAGCTTGCACATACATTTTTAGACCATGTCTCAATTAGAACAGTACAAAATAAGATAAGTTTGATTTTCGCTCTCACTCTTATTTTTAGAAAAGCCCTAATTACAATAAAATTTCATAAATTAGTAGCCTAATTATTTTACATTATTTACTGATTTTATCTATTTAGAACCATTTATTATTTAGGAATTAAACATCTAAATTCATAAAAATATTTGGTGAACCTTACTTTGAATTTTGTATAAAAACCCTAGGATAACTTCCTAGATGATTTTTCACATTAATTTCTAAAAAAATTCTTGACCTTTCAAATCAAAAATTCCTCTAAAGTTTTAAAATTTTTGTAATAAATTTTAAAATAAATTTATTTCAAACCCTAGTTGCATCAACTAGTTCCTAGTAATTTTCCGTTAATTTTCCAATCATTTTCTAAATTTTTAGTTACATATTAAAATCAAAAAATCAATTTTAAATTAAAAAATTTATATTAAAAAATCAAAAATATTTATTTTTTCCAAAACCCTAGTTGCATCTACTACGTCCTATCAAATCACTAATTTTCAATTAAATTTCTAATTTTTCAATTGCATATTTAACTCAGAAATTCAAATTTCAATTTCAAAAATTCACAGTAAATTTTTCACGTAATCATTGTTCAAACCCTAGGTGCATCTACTAGGTCCCATTGCTTCTTAAGGTATCACCTTACATTTTTGTGAACTTTGTATCCTTTTCATGCAATTTTTAGTTAATTATTTTTAGGATTTTACATTTCGTATATTTTGTATTTTCCTTTTATAACACTTAACCTATCAAATTATTTTCTTACTTTAACAATGGCCTGATACACTGGTTTTGATGAAATTGATAAGAGATAACTTTAAGAAATCTTAAAAAAAACACCCTAACATGCTAGATGACATGCTTAAAATATTTTAAGAGGAACAACAAAGAACAAACAATGGTCAATCTACTCAAACCACAGAGCAACCAATTTAAAATGACACTACGGGGGCAACTATATCCAAACAACCCCCTATAGCAGCCCAACTTGCCTCTATGTCACTAGTTACAACTAGTACATCCCTATCTCCTAATGTGGCATCCCTTTTCCAAGAGATAAGATCTTTTCAATCCAAGGTGCTACATCTTGAGTAATGTACCACTAGACCTATGTTGTTTTTATATTATTTTGCTCTTATGCATACACAATTGGCACATCACATAACTTCTACACACTTACCACAAGGTTTTGTTTAACCTAAGATTACTCTTTACAATTTAAAGGGTGATCTAGAGAAACATTTGAGATATTTTCACACATCATGCTTCGATTATGTACCAAATGATTTGATACTTACCAAGCTATTCCCATGGATCCTAAAGGATTATACTTGACAATGTTTTTATAGTCTACCAAATCAATTAGTCAATGAATTCAACCCTTTAGCAAATATGCTCTTAGCACATTGCAGTATCAACATTGGTGATAAAGTCTCTTATGCACAAATTGTATAATAGAAATAGAAATCAAATGTAAATTTCATAGACTATGTTCTTCGATATAACACCATCTTGGCTAAGATGACTAGCCCCATGGTAGATCATGAGTTTAGGATATCTTCAAATATATCCTTCTACTAGCATTACATGAATATATTATATTCAAAATATTCTCTTCCTTCACTAAATTGTGTCATACACTAAAGGAAAGATAAGTAAAACTCATTTCAATGGGCAAACTCAAGTATACAAGCATCCCAGACACAGAAAAAAGAGTAATATCAAAGTCCCATATAAGATCAATGTTAATGATAACAAGAATTAGAATCAACCAATAGTCAATGTGGCTTTAGATCTCCCTCAGTGTGTGGTTATATTATCACTTCCTCAATGTGAATTTACCAATCTACCAGTTTCTCTAGCAAGAGTTTTACAGTAGTTATTGGAATGTAACATCATCACTCACCCTCCTATTCAGGAAGTTGACCCAATGAAGCCTCTTGCATGGGGATATGATCAACATACATTTTTTTATTTTCATAGGGCACTAAGCCACAATAAAAATAGATGCATCAATTTGAGACATAAGATACATGATTTGATATATGACAACCTACTTGATCTTGGCACTTCAATTGAGCCTCCATAGGCAAAGCCAACATAAGATAAAGCTTTGAAAATATTATAAAATCTATTTCCATGGCATTTTAAACAAGAGAAAGGGGACAAATCAGGTGTTCACCACATATACAATGCACATCCTCCACTAGTTACATACTAAACACCTTCAATTGAGTCACATCCTTTGATCAACATGATAGGTGTGTATGATTCCAGAGTTCAACTTAGATCTTTGATATCCTTCTCAGATCAAGAGATTATTAAGGATAATCTAGATTATAATGCACTCTTTTTCAGATCATAGATTCATAATCAACCCATTCATAGTATTCTCATTGATAATAGTTCTAGTGTCAACATGTGCACCATTACATTATTATAGCATTTGGGCTATTCAAAATAGGATATCACTTGGATAGATACATTTATCAAATGATTCAATGGTCACATATAGAGTTCATTATGTGAGATTGTACTTCCTTTATAAATTGGTCCAACACATGTGAACACATATTTCACCATAGTTCCTAGTGCAGTAGTTTTTGATATGTTACTTGGTCACCCATGGATTCAAAAAATTCAAGTAGTACCATCTATAGTTCGTAGATACATGAAATTCATTAATGTTAATCAGGTTATTATATTTGGTGGAATTCCATATGAGTTATCACTCCCCACTTCAGAGTCATCTCCTTTGTAGTCACCAGTTCCATCTTATCTACCAGTTTCAATTTCACTAATAGTTACAATTATTCCTTTAGTATAGATGTAGACACATTTGAGGCACCCATCACTAGTATAGAGAGTTTATATACCTCCATATCTTTAGGATTATAGATAGATTCCATCTATAGTATTCATACCCAAATCATTAACATTGATATATCATGCTTCTAAACATAAACCACACTTTCAAAGAACTCTTTCTCCTACTTCCAAATGGGTCCATAAGAGTCCCTTAGTTCAATCCAATTCTCAGAGTTAAATAGGAATCTCACATTAAATTTACACTTTAGATATATAAAAATAGTTACAATACACACAAATTTTAGAATCACAATCTGAGCCTTTCCATCATGCTTCATAATCATGCATGATACCTTAGTTCGATACAGGACACCATGATAGGGAGTCTCATCTGAGACTCATAAATTAATATCATTTCTTCTCAATATTTCCTATACATATCTTACTTCGAAAATACCAAAAAAATTAAAAACATTCAAATATATCAAAAACATAAAAGCATTTCAAGTATATGCATCATCCATGCTTTACATTGCTACTACTATGCTAGACTTACATTTATTATTCTATGTTATTTTTTGCTGATTTATCTACATTACCATGATTCACTTTTTTTGAGTCTATGTAGTGACATCTAGATCCTTCATTTATTCACTCTACCCATTTAGGGGACATTTTATTTTTACATTTGAGACACTCATCGATATACATATCCATTAGGGGCATATTCTACATGACTACGCCATCTAGGTTATGGCATTCCTACACCACACACTCTAGTTCTCATGTTGACATACATTACTTAATAGGATTACACAAATTACCATATTAATACTAATTATTATCTTGAACTTGTGCATTTCCTAGCATATACCTAGTCTTGTACTAACATTTCTTACATACTTTCACTTATTGCTTTGATTAGTTATATGTGATTGCACTTCCAATAGATACATGCTTTCCTTTATGGCTTAGCATATCTTGATGTGTTTGAATTTTATCAATTCTTATTCCATGCCTTGTATGTGTTCTAAGACATTTACCAATGTCCTTTTCTTCTATTCATGTGTGTGCCTAAGGACATTCGCTAATGTTCTTTTTTTGTACTCTTCCATGTGCTTGTGGCCCTTGTGCCAACTTTGTTTGTTTAAATTGTATGTGGTATTTGAACATCCCTTGTATGCTTGACTCCTATTATGAGTGACATATATCCATGTCCCTTGATTGATTATCCCCTTAGCCACTCTTGTATGCTTCTTATTTCTTACTTTGTATGCTTATTTACTGATTACTTTTCTTGTTTGTAATGCCATGATCCATATCATGCATTATCTTGATTACTTGGATGCCATGATGGAAATCATGATCCATCCCTCCTTATTGACAATTAATGACTAACACTTTGAATTCTAATTCAATATATTGCACATGTTTTTACATTTTTATATCTATCTAGGCATACCCTTGTTGTTCTAACAATATCTCAATACAACCCTTGCTATATCTTGAGATATATTGTCAATTATCATTGTTATATCATATATGTAATGTGGCATAACACACTTATAGGGATATTTATTCAAAGGAAAATCATTACAACATCTTCATTCCTACCCTCAAAAGAGGGGGTAATAAATAGGGTTTTTATCACAGAGATTAGAGCTCCTAACAGTCAAAAAAATATTTTTTAGAAAATAGAACATAATCTAGACATCAAACCAACCATAATAGATTAGGAAAACAATAGAGAATATAGAATAGTTACTAGATTTGGCCTTGGATAATAGTGCCAAAGTTGGACTATAGTGCCAGATAGTAGGTTGTCCTATTTTCAAGGCTCTTATCTAGATAGAAAAAAATAGTTTTTCTTGAAACATATATAAAATTGAGTTAAATCATAGGTTTTTCATCTTAGTGCAATCTATATTCATCATGTTTCAGTATAGTTTTTGATCAGAGAATCTAGATATAGGGGGAATCATGTATGGCATGATGACTCTCACTTTTAGTTTTAGATAAGGCAATTGATATAAATTTTAGATCATAATCCATGTTTTAGACACTAGTGATTAGGAATTGATATAACATTTTTCCTCCCCTTTTTTCAAGTTTAGTTTATTTTCCAAGCATTTCTTAATAGTTTCATGCCTTAATCCATCTGTAGGTGGTTGGAATCCTTTTTCAAGTTTGGATTTCATACAAGATTAACTTCCTGAGTACCTAAATTCCTAAGTTGGCTTCCACATAAGCCTATTTCACTAGTTTTGGAGTGGTTTTTATACAATCCTAATATCCATCTTTCAAAATAGCCAAGAGTGACCTAGTTTTCATTATACATTTAGCTATCCATAATAACATTATTATATCACAGTACATTTATAGGATTCAACATCCATCTCATATGACATCTATTCCATATTGGTATCAATTCATAGATTCAATTCATGACGCAATGATAGAGCCAAATTACTAGCTACCATTTGTATTCTTGAGCCACCTATTAAGAGGGATTTCTCACATAATTCAAACACCGATTGACACACGCATGATTCATTAACTTCACATAGTTGGTGATGATGGATCCAAAAGGTTTACCTTTTCATTCTTGAGCCACTTCTAGGTAATTGAACATTCAACTCTATTTCCAATATTAATTTTGGTACAACACACACCCAAAACAATCTAGCATCACAACAAGTTTTGTATTGGTTTGTGTACCTAGTGAGGTGTATTCATTCCTTTCTCTTACTCTCTCTCTTACCTAAATTTTGTAAATTATTATTTTAGATATAAAATATCTATTAATGAATAGTATACTATATGTTTTTCATTATATATTCACACATCATACTGTGCACTCTCTACACACATCCAACATCATATAACTTCATGAGCTTCACCTTTACAAGTAAGTTCAGGTACACTTTCTATTTTTTCCTTTATCTTGGTATTTAACTTTGATAAATAATTAGAATAAATGTGTGGCAGGGGGGATGTAACATACTCATATAAAATGTGAAATTTGGTAACTTGAGTGTGGCTAATGACACCTAATCCATAGGTCCATCTTGCTTTCTCTCATGACCCTCATACGCATGTTTTCACTAATTCCTAGTCATATGTAGCCTCTCAAACTATACCCTTGTAGAACCAAATTACTCTTTTCATGATTTATATATCCCTCACATCCCATCAACCATGGACAATAGTGTCTAAACTTGGACTACAACACTGAAACCTAGGGTGTCCTATTTCTGGCACTATTATCCATGTGCATTTTAGCTTCTAATGGTCATTTTCTTATGAATCCATATCCTAATTCATGTCAGTATAACATGAATTAATTTAACCCATGATCATTAAATCCCATATAAAATTCCATTCAAAGTCCATTTAAAAGGGTTGGCACTTATTTACAAGAGAGAAGTAAGAATACAAGCAAGACTACTTAAGGACTTTTCCCTATTCTCTACATATAACCATCTAATAGTATTTTAAGCTTATTTAAACTTTTACATTAGTGCTTAGTCATTCAAAGTACACCCATTTTTTCATTTACTTACATTTTCATCACACTATTTCACTAAACACTTCATTAGGATAACTACATATAACTTGATCCCTCCTCAGAGTATAGCTATATAGGTAGCATTCCCACACATGGGGTGTGAATTGCGTCTAACATATCCTTTACACACTAACCCCTCCTTTCCATTCTCCAAATTTTATATTTAATTTCAAGCATAAAGAGGACCTTGGGTATTGAAGACTAAATTAGGTACATAGTGAGATCCATAGACTTTTAGGCTTCAATATTTCATAGGCAGGGTCACATAGACCTAGTGCAAATATTACAAAAATCTTAGATCACTAAGACAACATCATTTAGATAGGAATACAGTGCCAAAATCTAGGGTGTCCCACCTTAGATGATCCTATCCAATCAAAAAGAGAACTCTAGATTCCTGTTTGTGATAGTCTCCCAAGCCTACACATAGATTTCTAGACCCTATCTCAGTCAGAATAGTACAAAATAAGATAAGTTTCATTTTCTCTCTCTCACTACTATTTTTAGAAAATCCCTAATTATATTCAAATTTAAAAAATCAATATCCTAATTATTTTACATTATTTACTGATTTTATCTACTTGTACCCATTTATTATTTAGGAATTAAACATCTAACTTCTAAAAATAATAAAAACATTTGGTGAACCCGAATTTTTTGAATTTCACATAAAACCCCTAGAAACCCTAGGGTAAATTCCTAGCTGATTTTTCACATTAATTTCTAAATTTTTTCTTGAATATTAAAATTAAAAATTCCTCTAAAACTTTAAAAAAAAAATAGTAAATTTTAAACCAAATTTATTTCAAACCCTTGTCTTATCAACTAGCTCCTAGTAAATTTCCATTAATTTTTCAATCATTTTATAAATTTTTAGTTACATATTAAAATAAAAAATAAAAAATATTTAATTTTTCCAAAACCTTAGTTACATCTACTAGGTCGTATTAAATCACTAATTTTGCATTAAATTTCTAATTTTTCAATTTCATATTTAACTCATAAATTCAAATTTTAATTTCAAAAATTCATAGTAAATTTTTCACATAATCATTGTTAAAACCCTATTTGCATCTACTAGGTCCCATATCTTCTTGAAGTATCACCTTACACGTTTGTGAACTTTGTATCCTTTTCTTGCAATTTCCAATTAACTATTTTTAGGATTTTACATTTCCTATATTCAGTATTTTCTTTTTCTAACACTTGGCTTGTAAAAAATTGTTACAAAAAATTCAAACACTTCTTAAATTGTTTACTTAATTTAAGAATGACCTAATACACTAGTTTTGATGAAACTGATAAGAAAGAACTTCAAAAACACTCAACCAAACACCCTGACATGCAAGATGACATGCTTAAAATATTATAAGAAAAACAACAAAGAATAAATAATGATAAAATTATTCAAACCATAAAGCAATCAATTACAAATTACACTATAGGGGTAATTATATGTCAAAAACCCCTTATAGCATCCCAACTTACCTCTATGTCACCAGTTACAGCTATTACATCCCTATCTCTTGATGTGGTAGCCCTTGTGAAAGAGAGAAGATCTCTTCAATCTAAGGTGCTACATCTTGAGCAAGGTGCCATTAGACCTACATAGGATTTGGATTCTTTTTCTCTTCTTCATACACCATTGGCACATCACATTATTACTAAACCCTTACCATAAGATTTTTATCAACCTAAGCTTACTCTTTATGATGGAAAGGGTGATCTAGAGATACATTTGAGAGATTTTCACACAACATGCTTGGATTATGTACCAAATGACTAGTTACTTACCAATTTAGTCCCATGGAGCCTAAATTATTATGATTTACAATGGTTCTATAGGCTATCAAGTTAGTTGATCAATGCATTCAATCCTTTAGCCAACATGTTCCTATCACATTTCAATATCAATATTGGTGATAAGGTCTCTTATGCACAAATTACATAATAAAAATAGAAATCAAATGAGAATCTCATAGACTATGTGCTTTGATATATGACCATCTTGGATAATATTACTACTCCCATGTGTCATGTCCCCTTTTCAGTTGACATGTTCTGAGTTCATGGTTAGCCTATTATGCGACCCTCGTAGGCTAATACGATGGTTAGAGGGTCTTGATGGAGATTGGTGTGGCTTCGTTTACCAGAATTTTTCTAGTTGGCTTTCGTTTGGGCTCGATTGGACATGTATTGAGGGAGAAATTAATATTTGATTTATTTAATCAAATATTAATTATTTGGTCTAATTTTAAATTAGAAACCCTAATTCTAATTTAAGAAAACCCTAATTAGGGCAAGCATATCTTTTAAGGGTATAAGGGTTTCTCATGGAGGCCATTGTGGATTAGCCATTGATTATTGATTATTGATTTTGAAGAATTCTTCTGTGAAGACTGAGCCTAGGGTTCCAAGATTCCATTTGCATTGGAGAACATTCCCTCTTCAGTGTGTGCAATTTAGAGGCTATGAATATCAGCTGATCTATTGCCAAATTGAGAGATAGCTTCATCTAGAAGTTATCACAGAATTTGCAGGGTTGAGAGATAACTTCACACAGAATTTATTACAGATATTCTAGGTATTTATTTCTTTATGTTTTGATTCAATAAATTATACAGATAGATATCTTCTGTATTAGAGCTATATATCTTTAGATCCAGGGTTGGAAATAGACAGGTTGTGCTTAATTGATGGCTGTATGAAGATCGTATAGGTCTGTACAGATCCACACAGACACCGACCTCGGTAGACAGAGATCCCTAGTGACCAACATCGGCCGACTGAAGACCGACATCGGCAGAGGAGGACCTATGGAGACCGACGTCGACAGTATATCGACCGATGCCGGTGACTGTGTGTTTGACACAGCAGGCTGAGATGAGACAGAATTTAGGTTTCATTCCCAGATTTGCAAAAAGCTAGGGTTTTAAGACATAATATTTCATATTATTTTATTTATATGACAGAGACTCAATTGTAATTATCTGAATAAGTGAAAGATATTTGATTGGCAGATAAGAGAGTTACTGTGATTTATTTACTTATTTGAATTTATCTTGCAAAATTGTATTCTTGGTTCAGTGCTTTGTGTTTCTATATTCCTTGTTTGAAGAGGATATTACAGTGGTATCAGAGCTAAATCCTACCATCCTGAGGGTGTGACAATCTTATGTAGCCATAAGAGTTGGGACCGCATAGGTATAACACACACAGTAGAGCCTTGCTTGAAGGTACCCAGTTGTTAGAACAGCAGCGGATTATCATGAGTGACAGATGTGAGGGTAGCCCACCCAGGGGCCACAGGTATGATGTTGACCAGGACACCAGAGAATTTCACTGTGCTATGATGACAAACTAGTAGCAGATGAATCAAACACTATAGGCACTTATGACTATGATAAGGGGAATGAATGCAACTGATAGATAGAATGGTGAATAAGGAGATGACAAGAGTGCTACTATTAATCAGAGATCCTAGCAAACCCATTCTAGGACCATCGATAGACCTACTCGGCCTACGTTTATACAGGATGAACCAGAAGCTCCAGCAGAAGAGACGATAGGGGATTTCCTATTTATAGATACCCTCATGGCTGCAACTGATGAGTGGAACTTATTATATCCTCATGTTCAAGAGAAGATGTCCTTTGATTATTTTGTTACTCTAAGGAGAGAGCACTATAGATTAGTTAGATAGGACAGGAGGCCTAGAGTCCAATTCAGTGAGCTGAAGAAGGCTACTGGTAAGCTTTCTTTGACTACTTTTGATGGTAGTGGCAAGATAACAGCTTAAGCTTGGGTTCATAAGCTTGACACCTTTTTGGCATTGAGACAAATGTCAGAGATAGAGGCCATCAAATATGCCACTTTGCACTTGGATGGAGTAGCACATGATTGGTGGTACCATGGTATGGTAACACTTCATCATAACCAGGCGACAGAGTACCAGGACTTTGTGGATAGATTGGTTGAGTGGTTTGATAGGAAGGATCCTGAGGTTTACTTTCGAGATCTAGCCAAATTGAGACAAACAGGTAACTTGGAGTCCTTCATTGGGGAGTTTCAGAGATTGGTAGTCATGGTGCCCAATATTTCTGAGCGTAGATTGGTAGTTCTCTTCATGGAGGGATTGACAGAGCCATTGAGAGGTTGGATCAAAGCCTTTAATCCTCCTTCATTATAGGTAGCTATGAAGAAGGTGCGTAGTATGGAGATGGCAGCCCCATCTCATAAATTTAACTTCAAAGGTACTTCATCTAGATACCATAAGTGATCCAACACAGATACAGAGAGACCGGATTTTAACATAGATAAATCAGGTGTAAAGAATGACTCAAAAGCCAATCCAGTAGCACCACCTTTGGATCGTGAGGTGCTTAATGATCTACGTAGGAAGAATCTTTGCTTCTATTGGAAATGTCCATATGATATCCATCACGATTGCCCTTTGAGGCCTAAGGGCAAGGCAAATCGTGTGATGTGGGCATATTATGAGGATTCTAATTTAGAGGATTCCGATCAATAGAATAGTTCTGAGGGGGTAGAGGTAGAGGCTTTAGGACCTAAGGTAGAGGCAGAGTTAGAGCTTCACATACAGGAGGCACGCCTATCCAGCATTCAGTCGGATGAGTCATTCAGACTCTGTGGAGTTTTGGCAGGGCAGAAGGTTATCACCCTTCTTGATACAGGAGCCACACATAATTTCATAGATGCTAGAATTGTGGAGAAGCATGGACTCACTACCAAATATTTTGAGGGCATCAGAGTTAAGGTAGCTGATGGTCACACTCTTAGGTGTGAGCATATGATTAGAGACCTCCCATTGCGCTTGAACAACTATGAGTTCAAGGCTGATTATTATGTGGTAGACATGGGTGATATAGACTTAGTCTTAGGTATGAAGTGGCTTCATTAATTTAAGGAATTTACTCTTCATCTCAAGGACATGGAGGTTCTCTTTGATGTTGATGGGAAGACACACATTCTTAAGGTAATACGGGGCAACAGCTTTAGATATATGTTTTTTCATCAGATGGAGATGCCTACGCCACCTGACATGATAGAGTGCGATGACGAGTGCACATTGGCACCAACACAAGAGAGATATGAGGATGAGCTTGGTCTTGAGGTGAGTGCATTTCAAGAGTTATCACATGTGGTAGGGACTCAGCTTGCTGTTACAGTCGGTTCATAGGTTGATATGACTCATTCTAGCCTTCACAATCTAGATTTAGATATTATTCAGGTACGGAGTTTACTTGAGTTGCTTACTGATTTTCATTTATGGATTGGATGTTGGGGTGCTTATCTTAGTACTAGGGATGGACATGGCATGGAGTTTTCATTGATTGACAGTAGGGCAGATCATGACTACATTTGGGATCCAGGTGGATTGATGGGTGTATCATGCAGCGATTGCTTGAGGGCAAGCAATTTCAGGAGGGGCAGATTGTCATGTCCCCTTTTCAGTTGACATGTTATAAGTTCATGGTTAGCCTATTATGTGACCCTCGTAGGCTAATAGGATGATTAGAGGGTCTTGATGGAGATTGGCATGGCTTCGTTCAGTAGAATTTTTCTAGTTGGCTTTCGTTTGGGCTCGATTGGACATGTATTGAGGGAGATATTAATATTTGATTTATTTAATCAAATATTAATTATTTGGTCTAATTTTAAATTAGAAACACTAATTCTAATTTAAGAAAACCCTAATTAGGGCAAGCATATCTTTTAAGGGTATAAGGGTTTCTCATGGAGGCCATTGTGGATTAGCCATTGATTATTGATTTTGAAGAATTCTTCTGTGAAGACTGAGCCTAGGGTTCCAAGATTCCATTTGCATTGGAGAACATTCCCTCTTCAGTGTGTGCAATTTAGAGGCTGTGAAATATCATCTGATCTATTGCCAAATTGAGAGATAGCTTCATCCAGAAGTTATCACAGAATTTGCAGGGTTGAGAGATAACTTCACACAGAAGTTATTACAGTTATTCCAGGTATTTATTTCTTTATGTTTTGATTTAATAAATTATACAGATAGATATCTTCTATATTAGAGCTACATATCTTCAGATCCAGGGTTGGAAACATACAGGTTGTCCTTAATTGGTGGCCGTACGAAGATCGTACAGGTTCGTACAGATCCACATAGACACTGACCTCGGCAGACAGAGATCCCCAGTGACCGACATCGGCCGACTGAAGACCGATGTCAGCAGAGGAGGACCTACTGAGACCGACGTTGGCAGTATATCGACCGACACTGGCGACTGTGTGTTCGACACAGCAGGCTGAGACGAGACAGAATTCAGGTTTCATTCCCAGATTTGCAAAAAGCCAAGGTTTTAAGATAGAATATTTCATATTATTTTATTTTTATGACAGAGACTCAATTGTAATTATCTAAATAAGTGAAAGATATTTGACTGGCAGATAAGAGAGTTACTGTGATTTATTTACTTATTTGAATTTATCTTGCAAAATTGTATTCTTGGTTCAGTGCTTTGTGTTTATATATTCCTTGTTTGAAGGGGATATTACACCATGGTAGATCAAGAGTTACATGATCTCTTCAAACAAAGCCTTCTACCATCATTCCATCAATCTATTGTATTCAAAATATTATCTTCCTTCACTGAATTGTGTCATTCACTAAAGGAAAGAGAAGTAAAACTCATTTCAATGGGCAAACTCAAGTATACAAGCATCCAAAACATAAAAAACAATGGTAATAAACAAGTCCCATATAAGATCAAAGTTAATGATAAAAAGAATCAAAGTTAACCAATAGTCAATGTGGCTTCAGAGCCCCCTTAATGTGTGGTTTTATCAACACCTCCTCAGTGTGCATTTACCAATCTACCAGTTTCTCTCTCTAAAGTTTTACAATAGTTATTGGAATCTAACATCATCACTCTCCCTCCTATTTAGGAAGATGACCCAACAAATCCTCTTCCACAAGGATATGATCAGCATGTATTTTGTGATTTGCATAAGGAAATAGGCCACACTACAAATAAATGCATCACTTTGAGACATAAGATACATGAATTGATAGATGATAACCTATTTGATCTTGACACTTCAGTTGAGTCTCCACAATCAAATCCAACACAAGATAAAGATTTGAAAATATTCTCAGATCCATTTCCATAACATTTTAAATAAGAGAAAGGGGACACATCAGGTATTCACCACACATATCATGCACATCCTCCACCAATTATATACCAGGCACCTTTAGTTGAGTCACATCTTTTGAGCAACATGATAGGTGTGTATGAGTCTAAGGCTCTAACTAGACATTCAATATCCTTTTAAGATCAAGATATTTCTAAGGAAAATTCCAATTATAATACACTCTTTATCAAAGCACATATTCATAATCAGCCGTTTCACAGTGTTCTCATTGATAATGGTTCTAGTTTTAACATGTGCACCATTAAATTATTGTATAATTTAGGATATTTAGAGTAGGATATCACTCTGATAGATATAGTTATTAAAAATTTTAGTGTGCACACATAGAGTTCATTAGGTGAGATTTTACTTCCTTTACAAACTGGTCTAACACATGTGACCACACAATTCACTATAATTCTTAGTGTAGGAGTTTTTGATATGTTACTTGGTCACCCATATTTTCAAAAAAATTGATAAATACCATCTACAATTTATTGATGCATGAAATTAATTCATTTTAATCAGGTTATTATAGTTGGTGCAGTTTCATATGAGTTACCACTCCCCACTTCAAAGCCATCTCCCTTGTAATCACCAGTTCTAGCTTCTCCACTAGTTTCAATTTACCCAAAAGTTATAGTTCTTCCTCTAGTATAGATTCAGACACAGTTGAGGAACCCATCACTAGTACAAAGAGTTCATATACCTCCATAGTTTTAGGATTCTAGATAGCTTCCATTTATATTATTCACACCCTAAATAGTAACATTGAGATCTCATGCTTCTAAACATAAAGCACACTTTTAGATAACTCATTGTCTTACTTATTGATGGTCCCTAAGAGTCCTTCAATTGAATATCCTTCTTAGAGTTACAGGGGAAACCCACATTTATTTTCCACTTTAGAGATATTATAATAGTTATAATGCACATAGATTTTAGAATCATAATCTTAGACTTTTCATCATGTTTCATGATCACACATGATAGGGAGTCTCATATGAGACTCATTGGTTAATATCATTTATTCTCAGTATTTATTGTACATAGCTTATTTCAAAAATAAAAAATAATAAAAAAAATCTAAAAATATTCAAATATATCCAAAACACAAAAACATTTTGATTGTATGCATCATCCATGCTTTACATTGCTACTACTATGTTAGACTTACATTTACTATTCTATGTTATTGTTTGTCTATTTATCTACATCACCATGCTTCACTTGATCTTCCTTGAGTGTGTGTAATGACATCCAAATCCTTCATTACTTCACTCTACCCATTGAAGGTGCATCCTACTTTTATAATTGAGACACACATCAATATGCATACCCATTGGGGGCATCTTTTATATGACTACACCATCCAAGTTATGTCATTCCTACACCACACACTCTAGTTATCATGTTCACATACATTAATTACTAAGTCTACATAGATTACCATATCAACACTCACTAGTATCTTACACTTGTGTATTTCCTAGCATATACCTAGTCTTGTACTAACATGTCTAGCATACTTTCACTTCTTGCTTTGATTAGTTAGATGTGATTGCACTTCCAGTATATACATGCTTTCCTTTCTTTCTTAGTGTAGATTGATGTGGTTTCATTTTATTAGTTCTTGCTCCCTACCTTGTATGTGCTTTATGATATTTTCTAATGTCCTTTGCTTCTATTCATATGTGTGCCTTAGGACATTTGCCAATGTCTTTTATTTTTACTCTTCCATGTTCCTATGGCCCTTGTGCCAACTTTATTTGTTTCAATTGTATGTATATGTGGCATTTGAGCATGTCTTGTATGTTTCATTTCTATTATGAGTGACATGTGCCCATGTCCCTTGATTGATTGGCTCCTTGGCCACTCTTGTATCCTTCTTTCTTTGTATGCTTATTGCCTAATTACTTTTCCTAATTGTAATGCCATGATCCATATCAAGAATTATCTTTCTTTCTTGGATGTCATGATGGAAATCAAGATCCATCCCTCATTGCTAAAAACTAATTACTAACACTTCTGATTCTAGTTCAATAAATTGTACATGTTATTACATTGTCATATCTATCTAGGCATACCCTTAATGATCTAACAATCTCTCAATACAAACCTTGTTATATCTCAAGATATCTTGTCAATTTTTATTACTATATCATATATCTATGCAACATAACATAATTGAAAGGCTCTTTCTTTTGAGGGTAGTCATTGTAACATCATCATTCCTACCCTTAGAAAAGAGGGAAATAAACATGGTTTTTATCATAGAGATCAGATCTCCTAAAAATTGAAGAACTAGTTCTTAGAACACATAAAATAGAATATAGACATCAAACCAGGCGAAATAGACCAAGTAGATAACAAAGAATCTAAAATAGTTAATAGATTTAGCCATGGACAATAGTGCCAAAGTTGGACTACAGTGTCATACAATAGGTTGTCCTATTTTTGATGTTCTTATACAAATAACAACAAAATTAGTTTTTCTAGAAACAAATAGAAAAGTGAGTTTAGTCATAGGTTTGTCAACACAGTACAATCTAGATTCAACATGTTTAAGTATAGTTTTTGCTTAGAGAATCTAGATATAGGGGAATCATGCACAACATGATGGATCTCACTTCCAATTTTAGATTAAGTAGCTGATATAACTTTTAGATCAGAATCCATGTTCCAGATACCAGTGATTAGGGGCAATGTACGTGACACATTCATCCTCCTCTTTTTTTGAGTTCAATTTATTTTCCAAACATTTCTCAATAGTTACATGCCTTACTCCATCGTAGGTGGTTGGCATCCTTTTTCAAGTTTGGATTTTATACAGGATTAACTTTTTAAGTACCTAATTTCCTGAGTTGGCTTCCATATAAGCCTATTGCACTAGTTTTAGAGTGGATTTTATATAAGCCTAATCTCCATATTTCAAAATGGCCAAGAGTGGCCTACTTTCTAGCATTCATTCATCTATCCATGCAAACATCATCAGATCATAGTACATTCATGGGCTTCAAGATCCATCTCATATGACATTTATTCCATACTGATATCACTTCATATCTTCATTTCATGGGGCAATGATAGATCCAAAGGACTAGTTAGCCTTTGTATTCTTGAGCCACCTATTCAAAGGGATTGGACACACAATCCAAACACCAATTGACACATGCATGATTCAATAGCTTCACTTAATTAGATATGATGTAGCCAAAGG
Organism: Torreya grandis; assembly: GCA_037957365.1. Taxonomy (NCBI): domain Eukaryota; kingdom Viridiplantae; phylum Streptophyta; class Pinopsida; order Cupressales; family Taxaceae; genus Torreya; species Torreya grandis. The sequence goes on from JARHVA010004296.1 coordinate 1,128,009, forward strand.
GCTTCCATTTGCATTCTTGATCTACTTCTAGGGAATTGAGCACTCAGCTATGTTCATGATATTACTTTTGGTAAAACACACTTATAGCACAATCCAACATCACAACAGGTTTAGTATTGATTTATGTACTTGATTTATGTACTCGATGAGGTCTATTCATTCCTTTTTCTTCCTATATCTCTTACCTAAATTTTTACATTCTTATTTTAGATATTATATATCTAGTAAAGATTGGACTACTCTATGTTTTTCATTTTAGATTCACACTTCAGACCATGTTCTCTATGCACATCCAACATCACATAGCTTCATGAGATTCACCTTTATAGGTAAGTTTAGGTACACTTTATATTTTCAATTTTATCATAGTATTTCACTTTTACATCACTAGAATAAAGGTGGGGTAAATTTAGTCATATAAAATGCAAAATTTTGTAACTTGAGTTTGGATAATGACACCCCATCCATAGGTCCATCTTGCTTTCTCCCATGACCATCGTAGGCATGTTTTCATTGATTCTCAATCATATATAGCATCTTATAATAAACACTTGTAGACCCAAATTGCACTCTCCATGCTTAATCCATCTCCCTGGGTCCTGTTAGCCATGGACAACAACACCCAAACTTGGACTATAACATTGAAACCTAGGGTGTCTTGTTTCTAGCATTATTATTCAAGTGCATTTTGGCTTCTAATGGTCATATTCCTCTAAATACTTATCCTAATTAATGTCAACCTAATAGAAATTCATTTGACCCATGATCATTAAATCCCCTATAAAAGGCCATTCAAAGTCCATTTAGAAGGGTTTGCACTCATTTACAAGATAAAAGTAAGAATACAAGCAAGAATACTCAAGCACTTTTCCCTATTCTCTAAATCTAACCATCCAATAGTATTTCAAGCTTATTCAAACCTTTAAATTATTCTTTAGTCATTCCAAGTGCATATAGTTTCACATTTACTTAAATTTTCATCACATTATTACACCAAGCACTTCAATAGGAGAACTCCATATAGCTTGATCCCTCCTAGGAGTATAGGTATGTAGGTCACGTGTCCACACATGGGGTGTGAAGTACATATAGCATACATTTTACATGTTAAACCCTCCTCTCCTTTCTTTATATTTTACATTCAATTTCAAGTATAAAGAGGACCTTGGATATTTAATACTAAATTAGGTACATAATGAGCTCTATGGACTTTTAGGCTTCGATATTTCACAAGTTGGGTCATACAAACCTAGCACACAAAACTCAAAAATCTTAGATCACCAAGACAACATCACCAAGATAGGAATACAACACCAAAAACTAGGGTTTCCCACTTTTAATTCTCCTATCTAATTAATAAATTAACTCTAGATTCATGTTTGTGATAGTCTTCCAAGCCTGCACAAAAATTTCTAGACCTTGTCTTAGTCAGAATAATACAAAATAACATAAGTTTGATTTTCTTTCTCTCACTACTATTTTTAGAAAATCGCTAATAATAGTAAAATTTAAACAATATTTAACCTAATTAATTTACATTATTTACTGATTTTATCTACTCAAACCCATTTATTATTTAGGAATTAAACATCTAATTTCCCAAAAATAATAAAAATAGTTAAACATTAGACACTTGAAATCACCTTGCTCAATATGAACCATTGATATGTATATGTACAAACATATTCTCACCGTTATATCTTATAAGAATATCTATCTTTATCTTTACTTGATGTTAAACTTTGAATACTTTTCCTCATAACATTGCATCTTGACACCTTGGAATGAACATGCTCCATTGATCCTTTTGTAAGGATCTCGATCTTTACTCAATTTAAGCATCAAATAATTTAACCCATTTGACTTATTGCACACCATAAATATAGATTTATTAACTCTCATGAACCATTGGATCTCCATCTATTCCTAATCTTTATCATTGTACAAAAATGACTAAGTATTGGGACCATTGCTTATCTACCTAGAAGGCCAACTTTCGACCTCAATAACTTTTGGTTTGCTTAGATGTATGATTTGAAATTTAGACCATATGATATCCTCAGATAGGATAATACAAAAATACATCAATCTAATCTTTTAACCTTTTCATGTATAAGATATAATTCCATTAATTATCTAACTCAATTTTTTTATACCATAAAACTAACTATTTCAAAAACTGTCTGGAAGGCCAAATTTGCACATGCATAGCTTTTGATGCACTTCATCACATGAAATAAAATTTATAAAAAATAAACAAGGCATAAAAATAAATAAACCCATATGATAATTTTATATTGACACCTTCACATGTGTTAAATATAACATCATCAAAATTCCTACTCAGCTTTTCTTTCCACATTGTTAATGTGGCTAAATATGGGAAAATACTATCAAACTACCTAGGAGCCCAAATTTGTGCTTGCATATCTTATTTTTCACTTCATCACATGACCTAAAATTTATATCATAATAACTAGGAACACATTTTATCACAACCATATGACCAACTCCCCCTGACTTATCCATACATGGAATTTATGATGTCATCAAATTGCCTACTTAGATTTTCTACCACTTGACCCAAAAATGTCTAGATAAAAACAACAATAACACAAATGAAATCCACTCATGAAAATAAGAAATAAAAGAATATAAAAAATCCTAGGGACATATTTAATATCGTTAAATCATCATATTCATCCCTAATCATCCATAACCATGCCAAAACAAAAGATCAACCAAGCATACTCTAAGCATACTAGGACGAGCACATTACACCATTTATCATTATCACTCAGACCATCAATTTATTTCATCCACTCACTTATACACCTCCATGGCATAATTTAAAACTCTCCAAAAATATCCCTCTTTGTCATTGATTCCAACACCCATCATAAAATAATATAAGCTCACCTTTCTTCTCTCTCTTCAAGCACTCTCACAATAGGAAGTTTCTCCCTCTTTAACACAATGACAAAGTGGACACAAAATAATACTAAGGAGTTTAAAATACTATAAATAGGATAGGACCACCTTATAAATATTATACAAACTCCCCCTTACCTTGAGCCTACCTCTTCTTGCCTTGACAATTTCATCTTGCTCTATGTCAACACTCTCTTCAAACAAGAACTACAACCAATGAATAAATAACACAAAAAAGTACTAAAATATGATTAAACTTACCAAAAAACATCTAAGAAGGATTCCCCCTGATATTTTTTACCAATTTCACCTCCTGAGCATCTTTATATCTCCACACACCATGAAGAATCACCATAGGTTTATTAGCCTTCTCTCTCAAACCACCTCAAGGACCAAAAAAACAAATTAATTACACTCACCAAATAGGAAACATGATCTAATATATCCTAATAACTCTCCTTGAAATAATCATACCTTGTTGTTTTGAAGAAACTAAACAAAAATCACTCATCTTCTTATAAGGCTTGTCTAGTCTCCTACCTAGAACTTGTATAGCCCACAAATTTTAGTAGACACACTATCAAGACCCAAAAATTCATATCTTTATTAATCTCATATTTCCCCTCAATCACACAAATTTACATCACCTATATCATCATCTACAACATACTTTCTTCACAAACTTACTAGCCAATTAGGCCTCCATTTTGACAAAAACATGAATATTTTGAAAACCACAAACCTTCATATCTCTATGAATCTTGATTTGAAAATAAATTTGGCCCATTTAACTTATTAATAATACTCTAACCTCAATTGACAAGGCAAACCACTTTTCTGGTAAAGCTAAAAACCATAAAATCTTAAAAATAAATAAGTTTAACACAACACCTTTCAATCAATGGACACTCCTAAAACTTCTTGCACACCTAGAGATAGCCATCACACACTTCTAGACTAATATTTGATATTCCAAACCTTTGGTAACCCATACATCCTATAACCCATTTTAGGCTTGTTTGTCCTTTAGTAAAAACTAAAAAAAACAAGAGTACTCAAAATTCTCCAATTGTACTTCAACATACCTTTAGACCACAAAACCACCTAGAGCATGGTACAATAAGTTCAATCGACCTTTATATGTAAAAGTGTCATCTTGACAAACCATAAATCCTCTTTTGCCACTTGAGAACACCTATTCTAACCATGTACTATAGATCCTTCATAAACCTCTAGAGAAAGATCATGAAATCTTTTCTCCCCCTTAACCAATGACCTTTTAAGATAAACACCAATCTTTGTATATTTTTTTATTATGATCTATACCACACAAAATTTCTTCTCCATAATAAATATGTCTCCTAAGAAGCATAGGTAGAGACATCCTAATTCATAATTTCCTAGAACAATGTGAAACTAGGAGATACCCACAACTCTGCATAGTCATTCTCCTCCTTGGTCATCTAATTCTTATATTTCATCTTCTTATTCTTAGTATTAAGATAAGTAACATCCTCATCCACAAAAATATTCTCCTTTTCTTCTAGGATTGAATTAATAATACATGGAGACAACATATATTCATGACATACCTATTCATCTAAAGAATCCACCTTGCAGTTAGTAACCTCATCACCAGGCACAAATAATTGATGTTTTTTTCATGATACATTCTCAATAATGTTAGGATGTTCACTTGTATCTATACACATCTCATAACTAGCCTTAACTAGTACCTTGGTCTTCTTTTTGGACTTGGTCTTTTCATTTACAATATGAGCAGATAATGAGAGCCATTGGCACTCTTCAACTTTTGAAGCATTCTATACCATAACAAAAAGATTAATTGGACCTATAGACTCATTATGACTCTCATTTACCACCTTTGGATTCCATGAGTTAACTTTCCTTATACCTTTCACTCTTTGAGCCTGATTTAACTTATTTTGACTTAATGGCCTTTGTTTTTAGAACCTAGAAATATGACCAATCTTCTCATAGTTTTAGGAAACAATACTCCTTGATGGAATCTCAACTTGTCTTACCTTTCTTAGATAGAACCTTAAAATGTGTCTTATGTCATGATAAATGAAACAACCTCCTCTTTTTACAGAGGACTCGCCTTATCTAACCCTATGTGGACAATGGTTTCAATGGTTTGTAAAGTGTCTCACATCAAGATAGTTGAAGCACATAATTTTATTCACACCTTTTAACTGATGACCGCAATAATAGTTCCATTTCATTTATAATAAGTCTCTTGCATTCTCTATCTCTATTCCTAAACTAATTACATGTGCAATAGTAACCATTGAAACTTACATAGCTCATGGAATTTGATTTTCTAATTTGATTTAACTTCAATATATCAACACCTTCATTCCTTGTTTGATTATTTATCTTCAAATTTAGAATTTTTTTATTCACATTAGTATTCATCTTATCTTAAGTTTAATTCTCTAGTTCTTCTTTGTATCCAAGACCGTTTCTATCACTTGCATGTTTTTGATGATTTATAATATTTTTTAGATCACTTGAACTCTTTTCAAATCTCACAAATGATTTCACTTTACTAGATGTCTTCTCTAAATAAGATTTCAAAGACTCATTTTAAAAAACATACCTTGAACATTCATCTTCTTTAGCTTTTAGGCATGTAGATAGGATTTCTAATTGATAACAAAGATTCATGACTATATCTTCATGCTCCTTGGTGTCTTCATTCATTATTGCTTCATACACATTAAATTTCTCCTCACCGTCCTTGATTTGTGACTTCATCTTCTTGTTAATATTATTCTCAATCTTCAAAGGAATTCATCAATTTAGTCGCACATTCCACCTTATATTCATAATCATTTGAATCACTCAAAGTAGACTCTTTTTATGTAAACAAATTCCATCCTCAACCATGAAGAGGGATTCATCTTCATGATCACACTTTGAGTCATTGTCTTCACTCTCATCTAATGAGTTATAGTATTAACTATTGTAGAGATTATTCTTATTGTTGTTATATCATTTGAATCCTTTCTTTTTGTATGTCTTCTTGTCTTCATCTTGGTATTCACCATGTTATTCATCATCATGCTTATGAGGTAACTTTCTATTAAAATGGCCTATCTCTCCACAATTGAAGCATTTGAAGGGTAGTTTACCCTTATACTTTCTTGAACCTATTTTTAATTTCCTTATAAACAAAGCAATCAATTCATCCTAATCAATGTTATATATGTCATCTTCTTTGGGTTTATTACCTTGAAACTTATTTTTATTCTTTTCTATCTTGAATGTTTCTTCCTTATTTAGTGGTAGATCATAATTTACTCTCATCTCATAGGCAGTAAAGGTGCCATGCAATTTATTCATCTTCAACTTAGTAAGATCATAAATTTATTTGATAGTAGATACTTTTGGATTAAAATTGAGAGATAGAGACCTTAACACCTTTTGAACTATAGTAGCCTCTTAAAGGTTTTCTCCAAAACCTTTGATGATATTCACAATCTCATCAACTATCTAAAGAAAGGATACCATAGAATATTCCTCCATTTTAAGACTCTTAAATTTACTTTGATGAGTCTACATAATTTCCAACTTAACCTTTGAATCTCCTTTATGAATGATTTGTAATTTTTCCCATGTCTCTTTAGAAGATTTACAATGGATTACCTTGGTAAAATCAGTCTTTGTAAGACCATAGGTAATGGCATTCATTTCCTTAGAATTATTCTCAGACAACTTCTTATCTTTAGCACTAGATTGAGTAGTAGGATCAACATAACCATCCATAATAGATTGACATACATAATATTCTAGGTACATAATGTATGTCCTCATCTTTTAACTCAAAAATGCATAATTAGATCCATTTAACATTAGTGATTTATTAGTATAGAAACCTCCTTGTATTTTATGATGATCCATATTATACCTTATATCACCTTCAAATTTTTAAGCCTTTACCAAAGGACTTGCTATGATACCAATTGTTAGAGGTATAATCATTGAGAGGTGGTGAATCATTGAGCCTAGATAATCCAACTTCAATTCAATCCTTTTAAACTATTAATCAATTACCACAAGCATTTCATGAAGCAAACATATCATTCATAGCAATGAATAAAAGAGATAATGCAAGAGAAAGCACATAACACATGACATATGTAGAAAACCCTCTTGGGAGAGAAAACCCACTAGAACCTAAAATTAAATTACTATACTATAATAAAAATAATTAACTTATACTAGTATCAACTAATCAAGGAACTACCATCATTTATTTTAGTGAGACTGCAATACCACAATGAGCTATTACACTTGTCTAGTTGAGATGCCATAATAACTAAACCTTTAGCAAGTTTCACCTTGAAAGGAGGATATAACCCCCTTAGATGTTGATCAGCCATAATAAAACATATAAACATAAAATCTCCTATAATATTTATTACTTCCCAATCTGATGGAGATATGAATAATATCATCTCTCTTTAACTCTGCACACTCAATGCATCCAAAGCTACCTTTTGGTTCACCATAGACCTCTTTGCTCATCCTCAATCTATAGGAGAACTATCATAACATTAGAAACATGACCCAAAAGTCATACACACAATACTTAATATACTCTACTCATAAACTCATCTATTGGGCACTTTCCCTCTCGTTCACTCCACAAATCTCACATGTACACTCCTCACTCAAGTCTAGAAACCATCACATTTAGTTTCACTATTTATAGATAATTGATGATCATCACCATCTTAGTCACATAATATACATTCATTAACCCTATATTCATATATCACATAAATACATATCTCAATGCCATCCATATAGGTTGGTCATAACACCCATGGGTCACTCTTAAGTAGTTACACCTTTCAATTAGTCCCTTATAGCCCTTATAGGTCTCATAGAGACCTATTCACCCATTTATCGCTTCATCAAGAAAAAAAAGAACATATGACCACTTTAAATTTCATAATTCCACTCCAAATTACCCCTTAAACATTATCAAATGATCATAGTCATCTTGATTCACCTCTTCTTATGCTCAATCAACTCAAATAATGACCTTTATGATTGAACACATAATCAACTTCTTAAGCATTGTTCATACTCAATATAGATGATCACACCTCAAAAATCCAAAAAAATGATCTTAATAGAGTCCAAAACACTCTCCAATAGGTAAGTCATCATGAAACATCAAAATAACATCAACACAAGCTCAATTATCCTTATTGGGTCACTTACAGTCCATGCATGAAAATATAGTCAAATTTGAACCTTTTGAACTTTGACTATACACACTTTCAGATCTTCAAATCTATATTTCCAAATTTTATTGTAGTCCTCTACAAGTTAACTTTTTAAACCATGAGCAAATTATTCATGTATCAAAAGTTATAGCCAATATATAGAGCACTAGTTTTTCCTTTGTTAAATTCAAATATTTGATTCCAAACGGTCACAAAGTTATCATCTCATGTCCTCCGTGCTTATATTAATAATGAAACATTGATATTATTTTAATTAAATCAATATTTACCTTTCATCTATCATCTTTGGATCTTCATATTGACTATTTGACTTGATGTGATCTATAGATCTCTTGTGCATAGATTGATATTTATCTATATTAAACATTGGATAACTTGAAATCATCTCCCTCAATACGCACCATTTATTAGTATATGTATAAACATATACTCACCATTATATCTTAAAGTAATTTTCATCTTTTTATCTATTTTATGTTAAACTTTGAACATTTATCCTCATCTCACTACATCCTAATGCCTTGGAATGAACATGCTCCATTGATCCTTTTGTAAGGATCTTGATCTTTACTTAGTTTAAACATTGAATACATTGATATATTTAACTTAATATGCTCTATATATTTATAAGTATGAACTTACATGAACTATTGTATCTCTATTTGGTATTGATCATTAACATTGTGCAAAAATGACTATGGGGACAATTGTTTATCTACCTAAAACGCCAACTTTGGACCTCATTAAATTTTTTTGTGATTAGATGCATGATCTAAAATTTGGACCATATGATATCCTCACATAGGATAATAAAACCATATATCAATCTAATCCTAGAACATTTGCATGTTAAATATATTATTTCATTATTTTTATCACTTAGATTTTTTTGCCACAGAGCCAACTATGTTAAGAACTACCTAGAAGGCCACTTTTGCACATGCATAGATTTTGATACACTTCATCGCATGACATAGAATTTAGTGAAAATTAATTAGGAAAAAAAATAAACAAACCCATATGATCATTTCTCCTAACACCTTCACATGTTTGAAATATAAAATCATCAAAATTCCTACTCAAATTTTCTTGCCACATTGCAAATTTGGCTATGGGAAAATACTATCAAACCATCTGGGAGCCCAAATTTGAACTTGAATATATTATTTTGTGCTTAATTTCATGAATTAAAATTTAGTGAATATAAACTAGACACAAATTTTATCATAAAATATCACCAAATACCCCAATCTCATCTACATGTGGCAATTATGAAATCATCAAATTGCCTACTCAAATCTTCTACCACTAGACCCAAAAATGTATAGATAAAAAAATGATAAAACAAATGAAATACACTCATGAACAAAATAAATATAATCATATAAAAACATATTATGGACCTATTTTATATCCTCAAATAATCATATTCATCCTTAATTGTCAAAATAGAATATCAACCAAACATACTTAAAGCATACTAGGACAAGCACATTGCACACTTTGTCATTATCACTTAGACTATTAAGGAACTTCATCCACTCACTAAGACACCTCTATGAAAATATCATGACATCATTGATAACTCTCCAACAAAACTTTATGTAAATAAATCCCATTAAGGGAAGAAGAAACCTCAAAATGCACTTTTGGTATTTGTAATCTCAAGATAAAAATGGGTTGAAATTCATAGTGGATTCATAGGCTATAATTTTATAGGGCATTGAATCTCCAATATACATTTTTATAGATGATTAAATATGGATTTATATATGAAACTAGTCTTATACACATGAAAAATATATATCAAGCCTCTAGCCTTTAGTTTTACCTTCCTCATAGTCAAAAGGTTTGTACTCACCACCTCATTGGATCTAATTAATTACTTCTTAGTGCAACAATGATTATTTTGATTATCTAGATCACTTGTAACCATATAATACCTAAAATTTTATATGTATCCTTCACTATCAGTCTAAAAACCTCTAAAACTTTCCTCCATCCTAAAAATTTACATTTAGGGAAGGATAATAACATCAATGCTACTATCACTAATCCAATATAAGTGTCCTTACCCTATAAACACTCAAATTTTCAAAAAAATTGAAGTGTATGGGTCAGCCTAAGAATGTCATTAACCCTTCCACAAAGATTATTTCTAAATAGCTAGTATAAATACAAGTAAAATAATATTCATTATATATTTAAAAATTACCATGTAAGTTTATATTAAAGCTCAATTAATCAATTGCACAATTAAGTTATTCTTCCTTATTCATCCTTATTTTCATATCAAACATATAAGAAGTCAAAATAGAGATATAAAGAACTTGAAAGACAACCCATGAGCCATAATTGTTAAGTTACAAGATATATCACTACATGCATTATCATATATTATATTAAACTCTTGTTCACACACATTCAAACACATAGGGGAACACTACATAAGTTTGAGGCCCTCCTTGAAGTATTGACAATCTAGGTAATGTTAATTAATAAAGAAGTCTTTTAGGTCATCTCAATACCATGAGCCCACTAACCCATTTCTTAAAGGTAATCTAACCTAAGGTGGAGATATAGATTTTGAGTTATTAAGAGTTATAAAAATTATGTGTGCAAGATCTAAATACATCAAATTAAAGGTGATAGAAAAATTATAAATACCTAGGTCATCACATCTTGGAAGAATTAACTTTTCATATATTTTAGTTGTATTAAGATTTGAACATTAGCTTTGAATAAAGTGTCCACAAGGAAATACAAGCGTCTAGGTATCTAGAAAAAATATTTCTAGAATCTAAAGACTAGTTTTTTAATATTAAAGAGCCTATTTCCACACCTTTTTCTGAACCCAAAATTATGTACATATATATTCTAAGGGTTTTGGATCCATATCATGGAAGATAAAGGGCCATGAGAATAGCATAGAGGATATTGGCATGGAATATAATGGCACATAATAGAGGCATGGAAGAGAGTCATGTAGGACCTTAGTGTATAAGAGCAAGTTATGGGAGATAAGGATATGGGGAAAAAGGAGAAATAGAAGATGCAGGACTCAAACAAAAGTGCAATGCTTAAACAAGGGCACAAGATGTAGAGGTAGTTATGAAGCAGTTCATAGAAGCATTGGAGACTAACCAAGCATAAATATAGCACTAATTCATGAGAGAGTAGGAACATGAACATGAATATCTAGCATAGATATAGTATGTAGTGTTATTTAGGCTCAATTCAAAAGGACTATATTTTAATGGATTACCATGACTTATTTTTCTAAAATAGTCATTGGCTAGTCATCTCTTTTGTAGTAATGATGTAACCTAAGAGGGGTTGGTTCATATATAAATATCTTTTAGCTTTTCTTATGAATGAGATATAGGGAGAGACATATATGTGTATGGGTATAGATGGATAGAGACTGATGTTGAAATATCATTATAATCTTATTTAAATAAAATGAATGGAACACTACCTTTATATTTAAATTCTAATGTGTTATTCTTTTTCTATGATATCAATTAAAAGAATGTGGAATGTGTGGAATGAGTAAAATGCTTAACTCTAAAATTATGACTGTAGAAATGTTGGTGAAATATTTTGTATATGAAAAAAATCATAATTTCACTACAGTTTATGAGACTGGAGTCTCTCCTCTATTATGAGGGGAGGTTCCCTTTATTAAAAGAAATAACAACAAACACAAATATGTAAAACATTTAAAATTTGAATGAACGGGGGTTGATAGAAACTTAATCTAATATAAAATATAGGAAATGGAGAGTCAATGGAGAGTTAATAAATGCATATTTCAACCATTTACATAATAGATTTAAATTAAAAAGAGAAATTTACTTTAAGAGATTAAACACCATTTGTGCTTGGAATAATGAGAAATACATTAACATAAGAAAAATGTATGCTCATTAAGGAAATAGCCAAACATAAAGTTTAAATAACTCCTCTTTCTTAGATAAAGAGTGAAAAAAAAGTTTACTTCTTCTTCCTATTCAAGTTTCACAAATCATAGACATCAGAAATCCATTTTTCAATTGTCATTTATTGTATTTATAATAAATGAAATGGTTTGACCCTTCAAATTCCAATGTAACCTTTCATATTCTATTTTTTTCATATTATAACTTTTATAATTTTCATTTTTACAACCATAAAATATGAATTTCCTAAAATAGAATTTAGACAAAAATAAGAGAGGTAGAGAACAAATTTCATTGAGAATCTTTATGTGATTCAACAACACTAGTGCATGGGTTGATTGCTATTGAATATTATTTTACCTAATATTTATCATGGGTTTCCTTAAATTTGAATAATCTCTTGAAAATTTCAATAACATTATTGATTTTTATAATCACAATGTGTCATCAATATGTGAATCATCTTTTATAATTGAATGTCAAGGAACACTAAGCTTTAACCAAAATTTCCATCTAGGTGTTTAACTCTTCCAGTGAAATATCAATTTTGGTGAGAATTTTCATTAAAGCTTTATTGAATTTGCCTTCATTTAAATGAGATTTAAATACGTTTTGAAATTAAAATTTTAGTTCATATAAAGTATGTGTCATAATCCCATCTTCTTTATATAAATAGAAATGGATCTCATCTAGATTTCTAGAAATTGGTTTTCTTTTATCTTTGCACATGTCTCTATTATCCGCTAGTTCTTCTATGGCCTTTTTTAGGATTTATATTTTTTGAAGTATACATTCTTCCCATCTATAATTTTGTCATCCTCTTCTTTCTAAAACACTCCTTCTACCATTACTTTAGCCTCCATCGTCATCATTTCTTTGAAATCCCTAAATACTTCTTCTTAAGCCTTCAAGGTTGAATTGAGGGATTTGATCTATACATAAATATACTAAAATTATTAAAATATAATATTGTATATCTTCATGAATTCTTAAATGGAATTCATTCTAGTTGTGAGGAAATCTTTTACCCATGATTTGAGAATTTTTCCATGGGTGTTTTTGTTTATCATGGCAACAACATCCTTGTTTATTCATATAAATTATATCAAGGAATCAACTAATGGTATTATAGTATTTTTCACTAGATGGTGTAGATAATTAACATAACTTGTTATTTGTTTGATCTATCTTCTCAATTGTTCTTGAGTCAACTCATGTTATTCATACCTTTTAATGATCCTCTCACTGATTTATCAGATATTATGAATGGCACCTTCTCCTATTACTTATTCAAGTGATATATTTTTTATATTATAATTTCCTACCATCATTTTTTTATATCCTTCTCAACATTTGGTTTAGAAATCTCAATAAACTATGCTCCTAAGGAATTTGATACCAACCTAGAGGTGGTATTTTCTTTATTCAGTGTAGGAGTCTTCAATAGATCAACTAACACATCAAAATATGTTAATTCAGATTTAACCACCCTTTTTTACTTTCTAGATCATTAGTTACATCCATTGAAATGAAAGGTCTTTGAGGGTAACTACTTGAGTATCAAGTGGAAAAGAAATATGTTGATTTTGAGGAGGAGGAGGATCTTGTGGCGATCTAGATGGGTAATGTGGGTTCTCTTTTCCAACATTCTCTATTGTATTTCAACAATATGAGGCTTTTTATTGTTGTGTGGTATTTGGGATGAGTAAGTTGGGATCGCCTAAGGTTTTAGTTAAAGATATGGTCTTACTAATTTATTAGCTTGCTTCTTTTTCCCTACTACTAGATTTTCTTCACATTTCTCTCCCAATTTCTTCTTGGGATTAGGATCCTCATCTCCACCATAACTTGAACTGGAGGACCCTAAAGATTTCATAATCACCTAATAAATTATTTTCTTAGGAACTAATGAAGGATCTTACTTTGAAGGAGCTAAATATTTTCTTCTCTTGTAGTTATCTATATTTATTCCAACCAATTTTTTATGTTACCATTTCTTTACGTGAGTCTATAACCTTTGTGTCCTCCATTTAAAATTAATTGGTTATCTAATTGACCAATTAATATTTGGCAAAGGTTCATTCATGATTGTGTTGGTATATTTTGCATTAAGGAGATCCAACTTGTCATTTACCATCCCCTCAAGAACCCACTCATCTATGAATACCTTTATTTGATTTTAGGTCATTCAAATCAAATATCTTTAGATCACCTAAAATTCATTTTCAAAATAATCCCAATATTATTTGAGATGAGGTTTATGTTCATATGTAGACCCTATACCCATATTTTGCTTGGCATACCCCTTGGTATCCACATAGTATCTATCAGCATCGGTTTGGAGAGTAAACATAGAGATAACTAGTTCTATGTCATGAGCATTTATAGTAGACTTATATATGAAATGGCCTAATATAATGGGGAATGAAATTTTTGGAGTATGTTTATAACTACATAATTTATGAATGGATGACAATTGCCTATAGAGCTTAATGAAGATGATATTATCACTAGCCAACCTTGCGAGTCTTAAAGGATGACCTTCATAAATTCCATCTCTAATGTATGTAAATTTTTGAAACTTAATAGAGTATTTGTCATATTGGTTAACCAATTTGGCTACTTTGACAAGGATCCTCATTCTCCAATCTTCTTTAAGAAACTACACTAGTTTCATTGTGAATGCATCATTGACCCTAGTTTAGTGTTTATTAATTTATTTTAGGGTGAGATTGGAAAAAAATCAAACACTTGTTTCAATTTAGTGATAGTTTCACATTGAGATAACCCTTGGTATACCATTTTGGAGGCCAAGGAGTATACTAGACAGGATGTCTTCAAAAATTGCCCCAATGTTTTCACATTCAATAACTAATCATGTAAAAAATCATAGATCAATTCACTCTAATACACAAATTACTTTCTATGATAAATGATTTGAATTTAGAGGAACATCCAATGATGGAAAGTTTTGGTTTCTTCATTACCTACTATCTAATTTAGTAGGGTAATAATATTTTAAAGTTCCTCTTTGAAATATACTATGTATAAGGTCTTGGGGACCTTAGTAATATTCTCCATTTTGTGTTTCATCTAATAATTATTAATAGTGGTCAAACACTTGGTAAGTTCTTTGTTCTAATGTACCTTTCCTTAACTTAAGTTGATATTGACTAACTCCTCATGGAGGGGGATTCTTAATGTCATGCTTATCACCATTCCATCTATCTTCATAATGAGTTGTCTAGATTTCAATCTAATTTCCCTAGTCTATAAATTATAGTATTTAACATAGGTGAATACTAAATCTAAACATTGCACTGGAAGACTACTCTCTACTAAGTATTAGATTGACATTGTTGAATTTTCAAACTTTAGTCTTTTATGGAAGTTAGCTAGGCCTACGTACACAATATGTAAATATTAAATCTTGTGTATGTCACAATATGACACCAATAATGGTTCTTATCCCATACATTTAAATTTCATTTATCTATGTCTATATTGGTTGATGACTACGTGGAAGGCAAGTGTAAGGATATCTAGTAGGTTAGGAGGGGGAAAATGTTGGATTGGTTGAAATAAGTGTAAGGTGGTGGACACAAGGTAATTATAAATTTTATAAAAAAGGATCCTCAAAAAGTATTGAGATGAGGGAGCCATTGGTGAGACAAATATTTTAATATTTAAAGAATAATAATAAAATTTCACTCTTGTGGGGTAGGGGGCATAGCAATAATGAGGAAAAAGGGTCTAGAAATTAGGATATAAACCTTTTTACTATCCTCCTTAGATGCCTTAATCTCCACATTCATGCATTAGCTGAGGATAAATGATCTATTGAGGGTCCCTTAAGGATGCACAAATATAGATGTGTCTTTCACCACATCTCACATCTCTACTTATATAAGGGCCCATAGGTCTGACCAATGGTCTCCTAGGGATGTGTGGATTTAGATATAGTGAATGTCATATCTAAAGTCTCTATATGATCAAGGGTATGGAGGTTCGATCGGGGCCTCCAAATTAATGTGGATACTATCTTAATTAAAAAAAGTTCTAAGTAATTATTTTCTAAGTTGTTTGATATTTTGTATTGGCATATTTAGTAAATAATAGTTGGCTCAAGTTGGGGACATGACTTTGAAATAAGGAATAGAAGAATGCTCCATAACTCTTGATTTTTAGCAGATTGGTGTCTTATCCATTGTACCACAGAGTCAAATTGAAGATATAAAAGAAACCACATAACCAAAAATGAAACACAAAATTGAAATGGAAACACACAACTAAAAGGGAAACAAACAACTAAAAGGGAAGCACACAACTAAAAGGGAAATGGTAGGGGATAACCTATTATCATTATTTATAAAACTTTAGGTATTACCCATTTTAGGTTAGTGAGATGTGATTACCATCTTTTTATGATAGATACTATGCATTTTTTCCATATAAGTGTCAATTTTGGAAAGGTCCCATCCATATGGAGTCAAATTTGATATAAACTTCCAATTGTCTCTCTTCTTTTATCTAAAAGTAAAACCATGTTGTTGATGTGGATATCATGTTGTCAAGATTTTTAGTTGAATAATTCTTTGACCTTCTCTTGATTAAATATGATCCTCTTAACCGTGGTTTTTTATTTTTATTCAATCTTATCAAGGTACATTACTCTTTTCTCTATTATGTTTTTGAATTATTTGTCTTCAATAGCTTGAGCTATTTTTAAAGCTGATAATTCCACATAAATGGTAAGGGAAACATCCCTCCCATATAAAAAATGAAAATGAGACATTTTAATTTCTCTTTTAGGAGTAATCATGTCATCCCACAATGTGTCATATAGCTTTCTATGTCAATTCCTTTGATTTTTATTCTCGCAAAAAATGGTAGTCAAATTCTTATTACTAGACTTAACTTGATATTTACCCTAAGGGTATTAATATGAATAATGTGATAGAGATATGTTTTATCCATAATAAAATTAATTATTTATTTAGAATAAAAATTTATAGTGTTGTACATTACTATCTTTTGTAGGAAACTGAATCTGGCTAGGATGTTTTCTTTGATGAAGTTACACACAATTTCTGAATTGGTATAACTTACCGAAATAACTTATACCCACTTTATGAAGTAGGTAGTGGAAGTCAAAACATGAGTGTGTCCATCACTATAATTATGATTTTAAGTACCAATGAATACCAAACCCCATTATTGAAAGGGTTATTCTATGATTACTAGTTTGAGAGTTAAAGTGACAAGTTTTTGCCTCCTAAAAATTTTAGAAACCCATTCATGTGCATCCTTAAACAATGTGGGAAAATAATAATGGGCCTATAAAATTTTGAATACAATGACTGAGGATAAAAAATGTCCTTTATAGGCTTTGTCATGAAAATCCTCCAAGATCTTATTCTATTTTTATTTATTTACACATCTTAGAAAGGTTCCATCTAATGATATTTTATATAACATATTATCTCAAATCACATATCTAGATAATTTTAATTTAATATTCATTCTTTACTTGGGATTCAAGTGAGTTGGGAATTATCCATAGGATAGGAAACATTTTATAACTAAATACCACTAATTAAGGTAATAAACAAAAACAACCAATGGCAGCCCTTATTTTTTGATTCTTTGATAATTAACACATTCAATAATCAATTGGCAAAGGCCTTGTCCTCTTACCAAATTTATAGGTTTGACCTCTAGATCATATTCCTATACTTTGGTGATCCAACCACCTCTATTTTACCCATGTTCTTATCGAGTGAGAATTTATTTTACCATTGAATGTGGAACCATGACAATTGTATGAGAGTTTAAAATGTAGAACCTAAAATGTTTTACATATTTGACCATAGAATATGCATGTTGTTCTATTATAGAATATTTGAGGTCATGATATTTCAATCCAAAACTCATGAAATCAATGGGGGACACAAATCCTTCATTATTTTGTTGTACTAGGATAGTTGATAGAGTATAATCAAAGGAGTAACAATAAGTCATGAAATTTTTACTAAAGTCTAGACACATCAAAACTAATGTTTTGGAAATTATTTATTTGATTTCATTGAATGATTTATTCCCATCATTTATCCATATAAAATAATCTTTTCCATTCATCATTTACATAATGTGCCTAGTGAGTTTGACAAAGTCTAGAATAAAACTTTTGAGGAAATTAACTTTACCAAATAATAAATGAGTACCATGTTTACTAGTCTGCAAGGATAACTCTTGAATATATTTCATGATTTTTGGATTGATATTAGTACCTTAATTTCTTACCACATTACCTAATATTTTTATTTTCATTACCATGAAAATGGACTTCTTTGTATTCAAGTAATTACCATGATAATGACATCTTTCAAAAACCTTTTGTAGGTGTTCAAAATGATCTTCCATCTTTTTTGAGAAAACTATGAGATCATCCAGGTCAATGAGTATGATTTTATTTTTCATGTAACTAAGTTATAAATTTATCACTCTTTTAAAAGTTTCTCCCATGTTGATGAGGCCAAAATTCATTTTTCTAAGGTGAAATTTCCCCAAGCAATAGCGAATGTTATCTTGAATTGGTCTTAACTAGATACTTCAACTTGATTATACTCCAAGAAGTCATATAACATTGACATCATTTTATCTCTTGTGATAACTTGAAATGTTTTATCCATGATTGGTAAGGGATAATTATCCTTGAGTGAGGCTTGATTAAAATTGAAAAATTACACATAAATCCTAACTTTTTTGTTCTTCTTTCAAATCGGTATGATGTTGGCTACCTAGGTTGAGTGATAAATTAGAAAGATACTTCTAGCATCTAATTCTTTTTATTTCTTCATAGATAGTGCTAGTGATCTTAGGATTATAATGCCTCAACTTTTTCCTAATAAATTAATAAAAGGTTTTAGTGGAATGTTGTGCTACATGTTTTTTGGTTTGAAGGATTTCAGGTATGTATAACTCCAAGAAAATATAGATTTGTATAATTTGAAGAGAGTAATGAATCTTATACATTATTATTTTGAAAAAAATATATAATATTAACATTGCTTGGTTCTGCCTTAATTCCAATGTTCACTTTCTCATATTATGGATATCCTTAGGGTGTTGAATTTTTTGTTTACCATACATGTCAAGTTTGTCAAACATTATTTCTAAAGAACTGAGACCTTTTGGTATCTTATTTCCTTTTAACTGAATAACATTGCCTTTAGGTGGCTCTTTTTTTAAATCTGGTGTTGATGAATCTTTTTCTCCTTTATCTTCTAAGGTAGAGTATTCTCTATACATAGCTAGACTTACATTGACAAATAAAATTTCTATTTTTATCTCTTTGATCCAAGAAGGCAATGATTTATTCATCATTATTTAAAACCTACCAATGTTTATCACTTTATGACACACTTGAGTGATAAACTAATTAAATAACATGCCAATCTTGGTTGATTTATTATTAATTAATCATTAAAGAAGTAAAAATGCTAATGCATCTGCTTTGGATTTTTTTGATCTAGGAACTATGTTTATAAAGAAAGCCTAGAATGCCTCAATATAGTCCCAAACTCTATTTTGGTAATTATCAAGCCTATCATTTTTGACTTAGTATTGACCTTGCACTTGTCTAATTATTAGTTTGGCATGACTTTGATCTTAGATGTTTTGAATACCCATTTCTTCTACTACATGTAGTCCTAGTAGCAAAGCCTCATATTTAGCAATATTTTTTGTACATTCAAACTAGAGTTTGTATGAGAGAGGAAAATGTTCTTTGTGTGGAGATATTAATAACACACAAAATCTTGAACTAGTGTTTCAGTGGATCTCATAAAATTCTAGATTTTACACATCATTATAATCACTTTCAATTGGTTTGAGGAGTTTTAGATCTTATTCTAACATCATCATATAAGTTCTAGGTCCATTTTCTTCATATAATATATTTACTCTTGGATCATTATATTTTTGCAATAGAATTTTGGATTTTGGCTCTATTAGTAGATTTTCATTAACTCTTTTGTCTAATCAAGTTTGATTTCTCCCCCAATGTCTTTAAAGAAGGACCAACTCAATAAAATTTTGTAGCTAAGAGGAATGTTTTCCACCAATATAAGAATCTTCATCTTATTTTGTGGAAAGGTAGATAGAACAACATGTGCATATTTTATCTAAATGATCAATATAAATTTCTTATCTTCCATATTAAATTGACATCCAAAATTCTTGGTATAAGTTATCCCCAAGGCATGGGCCACCCTCACTAGCATGACATTTTCATAAACCCCTGAATTAATTATATAATTGTTTAATTTATAGACACCCACAAAAATAGATATAGAAAGGTTTGGGCATCTCATTATCTATGGTGGTGATGGCTACATTATTATATAGATCAAAACTATCCATCCTAATGTGTTTTCCATTAATAGGGTTATAAAGACCTATTCCTTTGTTAAACTTTAAAAATCATCTAACTAGTCAAGATTATTTTTGAGATATTCAATTTGAGAAATTTGAACCTTAATTTTATTTATGTGATCAACTATATCAAATTAATAATTAATACGTTCTTCATTTGTAATCAAATAAGGAATGTTTGAACTGTTAAACCTTTCTAGTTGTTTATCTTTTGAAAATTTTGATAATGGGTGCCTTTATTGAAAATAAATTTAGGACCTATCATACATTTAGGAGCTTCTTAATCCAAATATTCCATGAATAATCTAACTAATACATCTTCATGTTCAACACCGAGGATTCCACATATAGAAAATAAAGATTTGATATGTTCATCAAGATGTTATCTCCCATCTCAAATGAATTTTAGGAAATTATTTCTTAAACCCTTTGTTAGCTCAGGGAGTTGAGTTCCTAAATCCAGTGGACCTATACAAGCACCTCAAGGTATAACAAAAAACATATGTGTGTGGTTGAATACTCCAAAAATAATTATTTTAGGTAGATATAAGGTTCTAATCAAAGGTTGTAATTATTTTATTTATTTTGGAGAAAGTATGAAACTATATTGTTCTTAAAATTCAAATAATGCATCAAAGAATCCTCTCTTCTTTGTGGACCTTGTGTATATTTTATCAGCTAAGATGCTAAAAAAAATTAGGGAGATCTGATTATTATTCTTCCATCAATAATAATGAATAGCCTTTGATAAAAATTAACATGTTTCTCTTCTTAAACTAACACGATTGTGACTCTTTAGAGCTGGATATTATCTACCCAATGGTTCCAAGCAAACTCTTTCAAATCAAAAGAAATATCTAGTTATTCATCTTGTGTCAAGTTAATGTTTGGTTCAATGACTGGGTTTAGATTTCAAGGAATAGTCATGTAAATGACTATGAATATAAAATAGTGGGTTGCACAGAAGGTACATAACATGACCCATGGTGAGATCAAAAATATTTTGGTGAGATATTTGGTATATTATAAAAAATCATGATTTCACTACAATTTATGAGACTAGAGTCTTTCCTCTATTATGATGGGAGGTTCCCTTTATTGAAAGTAATAACGATAAACATAATTATGTATAACATTTATAATTTGAATGAAAGGAGGGTAAGTATAAACTTAAATTAACTAAAAATAGAATAAATAGAGATTCATGTGAGAATGAATAAATGTATATTTCACCCACTTACATAACAAATTTAAATTTAAAAGAGATATTTACTATAAGATATTAGACAATATTCATGTTTAGAATAACGAGAAATACATTGACATAAGAAAAATGTATGCTCATTAAGGAAATAACCAAACACAAAGTTCAAATAACTCCCTGTTCTTGGATAAAGAGTGAAAACAAAGTTTCCTTCTTATTCTTATTCAAGTTTCACAAATTTTGGACACCAAAAATCCCTTTTTCAATTGTTATTTCTTGTATTTATAACAAAGGGAATGGGATGACCCTTCACATTCCAAAGAGACCTTTCATATTCTATGTCTTGTCTTATTCTAACTTTAATAATTTTTAGTTTTACAACCCAAAAATATGAATTTATTAAAATATAATTTGGAAAAAAATAGGAAAGAGAGATACATAACAAATTCCACCAATTTTTTTTTATGAGTCGATAGCACTGGTGGATGGGTTGATTACCTCTAAGTCTTCTTTAACTTGATATTTATCATGTGTTTTCTTTAATTTGTGGAATCTCTTGACTGTTTCAAGAAATTCATTACTTTTTGGAATCAAAACATGTCAGCAAAATTTAAACCATATTCGGTAAATGAACATTAAAGAATAATGATCTTTAAGCAAATCTTTTAGCTAGGTGTTTAACTCTTCTAGTGAAAAAATGAATCTCACTAAGAGTTTTTTTTTATTTGAGTTTTAAACACACCAAATCATAATTAGGTATCCTCTAATGTTTTAGGATCACAATGGAGGTAAACTCCATTCTAGGGGATGAGTTACATGTATGTGGTTGAACAACCAAGTGGTAGAATAGTAAGTAGGGCTGTAAGTTATTAACCAGGACTATGTATGGATGGATGATATTTAAAATTAATTTAAAACTAGGTGAGTTGGTGAATGGGTGGATACTAATTTAAAGTGGGAAGATCCTAGAAATAAAATCCAAAAGAGGGAAGGGCAAATCAAAAAAGAGGGATCTATGACTTCAATAATTACATTTGGAGTAGACTATTCATGGATAATTGTTTTGAAAACCAATGTTTGTTGCTAGCAACTACTTCACACACACATATAAACATAATCATGTAGCCTAGGAAATTTGAAATAGGGAGCTCGAAAATCTTGATCAAAGGTTGTTAATGTTGGGGTAGCTTTTTCAGACCCATACTTTAAATATTATAACTCAGATTAGGGAGGTATCTAAGGTAGCTAATACACAAACATAGAAGACTCTCTCAAATAAAATACTTTTGCACACTCAAAAAGATGAGATAACCAACCTCCTTGCATATAATCAATAATAAATGCTAACTCTTCAATAGTTGTTTGCATATCTAAAATCAGCATATCAATTGTAATAAAAGGAATTCTTCATATCTATTGTACACTTGGAATTATTGAATGAAACAACCAAAAAAAATAAAACTTGATTACACATAATTTGGAAAGAAAAGGCACCAACACCATTTCATGACAATCAAAATTTGACTTCTCCATGTATTAATATTTTTTGACCCTTTTGAAATGAGGGTTCTATATGTATATATATATACTTTGGGAGGGGTTTCTTCATCCTTCAAGTGCATGTAAACTTGTGAGTACATTTCATACATATAACCTTAGTTATAACTCAAATTTCAAAACTACATGTATGCATGTTCATAGTTAACTTGAAATTATAAAAATAAAATTAGCCTATATATTGTGATGCAACATGTGCATGGTTATGAATAATTCAAGAATATTTCATATTAAAGTTACAAAATAATAAGACTATGAGTAAAAAATTAATGCCTTTGCATGGATACAAAAATAATTATCCTTTCACCTAAGGCTAAACAAGAAATTGCATGGCCCTATTGATTATTAGAGACATTGTAGTAGATACTAATGTTGAATTTGACATTAGTGTATTATCCTTCTTCTTTTCTTAAAAATCAATGTAATACTTATATCCTACATAATGTTATTGTCTAATAATGTCCATGTTTAGTAATGAGTGTTTATGCACCTTATTTACCTATTCGAGGAGCTTGGCATGCTCTATCTTTATTTTTTTGAAGTTTATTCTAAAAATTTCTACTTCCATCACCTTCTTCCTAAAACAATTTAATTCAATCTCAATTTATTCAAGTGATAATCCTTGAAGGCTTTGTTTGAAGTTCTTCAATGTTTGCTGAAGGATTTGATCAAAATTGATCCTATTAATAATTTTAGTGATTGAGTATCTTGACTTTGATATATTTAATTCCTTAAGGACTTTCAAAATCAGAGATTCATGTTCCTAATATATTGGCATTACTACCCAAACTATTGTGATCTAATTTCTAGCCTCCTAGTTCTAATTACCACCAAGTTCAGGGAATTTGATTCCTCCAATGGTGTCATGAAATCAAGATGGATATAGGTCTTATTTTTAGTATAAATAATGAGTAACTTAAATTTATTCTCATCCTAATTCAAAGAGTTTAATAATTTATGAGTCTTAGTTATATGAGGAGCCAATTATGACCTCATTGTAGTAATTGCTTCTAGAGCATTATATAGGTTTGATGCAACCTGCTAAACTTTTATATTAATTTCCTAAGGAATGTGGACCATTGTATGTTTATTTTTTATTTATTATATCTCTTGCTCAAGCTCCTACCTATCCATTTTAGTCCCATCATGCGATTCCATCAAAACATCCTTATGAGTTTCAATATAGGACTTAAAGTCCTCTATATATGGGGATTGCCCTAATTTCTTGGTCTTCCATTTAGATAAGGTATATACATTTTGTCTTTATTCAAAAATGATTTCCATTCCATCTTCATCTTCCACTTTCCTCTTCCTAACCTTTTGGACTCTTCTTAACCCTTTGGTCACTTCCCATAGGTTTATCAAACATGGATCATATTGATGGCAACTCTATGATTTTCAATTTTAGATTTTGAGAAGCCTTTGATATGAGATTAGGGACCCATGGAGCGATGACTAGTTGTGTTGGATTTAATGGAAGTGTGTCCTTAGCTATAGTCTCAACCAATTGATCTTTTTATATTTTCTCTAAAGATCCTTTAAGTATTGTGTTTGGAAGAGAGGTACATATGATTTTAGACCTATCCACACTCTTATATTGGGGTATTGGATGGACTGTATACACCTATTTTCCCTTTTTATCCTTCTCTAAGGATGTTATAGTTGTGCTTTGGGAAGAGCTAGTGCAAAGCATTAGCAAGTTTATTTGAGTGGATGATACATGAAGTTGGGATTTTGATACTTCCCCTTCAACCTTCTTAGAATCCGTCCTTTTGATTTTAGAATGGACTGAGGTATTCTCAATGAGAATTTTCATAGTGGTGTTAATAATAGATGTGGTTGGAATTATTGGGGAAATAGAAACAATAGGGGTAAAGGAAACATCCTCTATTTTTGGAGTGACCAGAGGTATTTGTACAATAGTAATGAGAGTAATTAAATCAAATGAACCTACTAAAGAAAGGGGAATAAAAGAGGAAATTAGGGAAGAAGGGACTGAAGGCTGATCTTCCTTACCTAATTGGTCATCATTCATAGGTGATTTCCCTTTATAATCTATGTGGCTGATAGTATTTGATCTTTGAAATTCATCCTCTTCATCCATAATTTGTTTTACTTGAGTTTGTTGTGGAAGTAAAGATGTGCCTACTAATGGTTCATTAGTAGTTAGGTTCTTTGGGAGGGAAATTTCCCTTGACTTCCTCTTGTAGTATATTGTAGCTTTCTTGGCTAGGGAGGATCCTCATTGTATTGAGTTATTAGTAACCTCTTCACTTTTATATTCATGTACAAGTGATGAAGTTGGATGATCTTGAATTTCTAAATTAGAGGAGTCTAGGAAAATTAGATCCTCTTGAGCTCATTCATGCTTAGTTTCAATCACACTAGTCTCTACCTTAATGACATATAGTACTTGGGGAGATTCTTGAGAAGGCTCTTCTATTGGTTACAAGGGTCTTTTGACCTAAAATTTTGAAGAAATCCATCCTCATGGGGTGGAAATCCTTGTGTGCATCTCTTGAACCAAAACTGAAGGTTTTCCTTGAATTATCTTTAAATGTTCTTCCCTAAGCCCTAAAATTTGTGCCCTTTCCATGACTTGGGCATCATATTTTACATTCAAGAGCAAGAAATCATGGTCATAAGAAATGTTCTAGTATAGAATACCCTAGAATTTGATATGTTTATGAATTTGACCATGAGGGTCCCAATATCTATGAGGTAGGGTGGCTAATAAAAAATACTTCCTTCTAATACCAACTTCCCTAAAATATTGTGCATTATGTAGCACATTTAGCCTATTACGATATGGGATCCATAGAATGTGTTTTTTTATTTTTATTTAATAGATCTTCTTTTATACTCCACAAAATATTTAATGCAATCTCTTGATCTACAAATTCTATAGGCATGTAATTTGGGAGGAATAAGGGGTTGACCTTATTACCAATGACTATAATCACTGT
Organism: Torreya grandis; assembly: GCA_037957365.1. Classification (NCBI taxonomy): domain Eukaryota; kingdom Viridiplantae; phylum Streptophyta; class Pinopsida; order Cupressales; family Taxaceae; genus Torreya; species Torreya grandis. The sequence continues at coordinate 1,154,329 of JARHVA010004296.1, forward strand.
ATAATCTAGGTATAGCTAATAGTCACCCTAAGGTACTAATGTATATACTATATTATTAGATATCCTATGTAATGGGGACTTGTGGATAGATTTCCATACCTAAGTATATACACTTTTTATAATATAGGTGATATGTTTTATGTATGCATATATGTGCATGAATGAATAATAATCATAGATGTGATTCTTTATGTAGTCTAAATTTGGGATCCAAAATGACCCATTGTTCAAGTATATAGTTCTTATCAATGTGTTGAAGACGTATGACATCATATAGAAATAGCCTCCATTAGACCATTAACTTTTTGTATAATTTGATCCCTTATTCTAATGTTGACAATCTCCCCTAGGGTAAAAGTCATATTGGAGGTAATTATCATGTCTAGAAGTGGCATCCAATACAAGTGGAGAAAATAGATACTTGGGAGGCCATATAGTTTATTCAAAATTTCTATCCCGATGGGGACACCCATTATGAATTTGTCAATAGGCACTAGCTCTTTTACCTTCAAGGAAATAGACACCCCAGGAAGAAGCTATCCACTACAAGTTTTTCCAATCAAATTATTCTTCTTCCATGCTACCACTGTATGCATGTTGAATATAGCATATGGAATTAGCAAATATAAATAATTTTGGAAATCATCACCTTAGATACAATCCATGACCATATTGTGATTTACGTGATGTAGGAAGATGTCATCTCTCACCTTGCCAACAAAAAACAAGTCTCATAGTAGTTCGATACATGGCATAACCTCAGGCTTGGATGCCATAAAGAGTAATCCTTATCTTCTTAGAAGGAGTAGGTTTATCACCAATTAGCTCTACACTTGTGATAGATCTTATTTATGGGAAAAGGTGTCAACATTATCAATGGTGTCTCATAGGTCTGAATACTTAGCATATTGGTCATTGACGATGGTGGAGTTGAAAATAGTGTCTATATACACAATAAAATATTTAATGAAAAATTGATATGGTGGAATTACTCCTATAAACATCTAGGATGATGAATCCATTAGCTCCTAACTAGTTTTCTCAAATTTAGTAGCCTAGATTTTGAAAACTTATTTTTGTTGGTCACATATTTGTAGTTGATGTGAACATGGCTAGGGCTTGTTCATAGAGTAATAATTGATCTCAAATTTTACTTGTGATCAATGACCACATCAATAGTCACAAGTATTTGATATATATTTTACATTCAGTGAAAGTTCATTTACTTTTATGCCCAACATTCATAAACTTGCTTTACTTTCACAATTCAAATCTTGTTATCTTATTTGATAGAGAAGCCATATCTTTATGTTTTTTGACAAGTGTCATGAAGTAGTTTTGATTTATTGGATAATCATAACGATCTTTCAAAAGCCAATATTTAGGTTTCATGCTGGGACTGAACTAACTAACTCTCATGAATCAAAGGCTCCAAACACAAACCCCCTAAAAAAATTTGGTGATCCATTCACTTAAAACAAGGGAAACTCTAAGCGAAAATCCCAAATAGATTCTCTAACCACAAAAGCTGAAAAAGGAGTTACAAACAAAATATTTGATGAACAAAAACCCTAAATAGATCATCTAACCATAAAAAATAGTGAATAATTTCCAGACAAAAGGTCCAATAAACAAAAATCTTGAACAGATTCTCCAATCACAAAATCTGATGAAAAAGTTCTGAACAAAATGTTTGATGAATAAATTTTGAACTTAAGAATTTCTAAAGCACACAGTTTCTAAAAAGTCAAACTTTTGATTTAAAAAAATGCAATAGGCCAAGTCCTTCAAAGTATGTATGACTCTAAAACCTGCATAAGTACAAAACTCCCAAAAGACATTAATAATTTAGTCTAAAATGTAAAACATCGTTATTTATATTTTTGTGTGTTGAGATTAAGGAGCAATCTACAAAACTTTAATAGAATGAAGAATAAAACTTAAAAAATCATGGGCCAAATCAAAACCAAAGTGGGTCTCAATTCTCTAAAAATAATAGGGGGAATGTTGGGGTATAATAAATGATGGCTTATAGGGGGAAACTTTTGAGTATTAGATAACTCAAAACTTTGGTTAGCATTTCAAATCAGACATGAACCATGCCATAAAAAAATACTCAAATCAGAGGTATAAAATAGACTCTCAACTACATCATACAACATACTTTCCTTTTCATCCATGGATATATGTGTGCTAAAGTTATGTTATTTAACCCTTATTGTGAGGATATTTACAAAGACTTGGAGTACCAATAGGTTTCGGTCTAGTTATTTTAAATCTCATTCTATTTCCATCTAGGCATTTATATCCTTGATAGAGATGCCTTTGCGTTCTTTCTCTCATCTTCCTTCATTTTTAAGAATGACACATGATACATTAACCTTATTTCATCATGTGAGCCTTTGATCCCCTTTTGTTTTCTTTGGGATTTATTGATCACTCTTTTTGATCATATTTGTTCTTCTCTCTTTTTCTTTATGAATGAAATAAGGAGAGTCAAAATGAACATAATCTATTATAGTTGTTTCTTTAAAACAAATTATTTAGTATAACATCCCTACCATCTACATTCTTACTAGTGATTATCACCTCCAAACAAGTATTAGTATGAAGAGTGTGCTTGGTCTAATGGAGTGAGAAAACTTTCTAAATTTATTTGATGTATTGAGAGAAAATTTCACACACCTGGTATAAATATTCAATTTTGATACAATCCTAAATTAATATCATTACATAACCAAATCCTAAATACCTCATACATAAAAGTGTAACAAGCTTGTGAAAAGACCCCAAATTATGAGTCCCTTTGCAGTTTCCCTTTTCCCATATATCAATTTGAGCATGAATACAGGCCCAGTGGGTAGGATGTTAGTTTGATCATGTCAAGATGAACTAATTATATTGTCATAAGAATCAATAAAATAACTAACCTAAAAAGTAGGAAAACTAAACTAGAAATTAGGAAAACTAAATTAGAAAGCAGGAAAACTAAACTACTACCTCTACCATTCCTTCTTCATCACTCAAGGGAAAATTAAGATGGTAAAACCATGAAGTAATGTTTTAAAAATGGCCCATTGACTAAATACATAATTTCATCACCTTTAAATTCTCTTAAACACAATGCATTACTTCCCATGATCTCTAAAACATGGTATGGTACAATCCATAGTGGGGTGACTTTATCATGTTACCATTTATTTTCATGGGATTTATCTCATAGAATCACTAGATCAGAGATCCTAAATGCTTTGAATTTTTCCCTTTTGTCAAACCATATTTTAACTACGTCTTGATGTTTATTGAAAGTCTTTAGGGATTTAGTCCTTGAGTCTTCCATTTCTATTATATCTAGTAATTAAGATTTTTCTTTATCATTTGGTTCCATATATTCCTATATGAATTGATAGGTTAGTAACTTAAACATGATTGGGAATATTGGTCATCGTCCATACACTAGTAGATAGGGCGAGGCTTTGAGGTTCTAATAATATCTTTTTTAGTTTGCCCATGGGGCATACTTAAGTATATTATGCCAATCCCAAGTATTATCCATGATTAGTTTATTAATCACATCTCTCAGTTTCTTATTTTTTGTTTGAACCAATCCATTTCCTTGAGGATAATGATTATAAGATGACTTGATGGCGATCTAATTTTCATGACCCCATTCATTGAATTCAACTAATTGGAATGTTGGCCTATTATCACAAATTAGAGAGAATAGATTTATAAAACTAGTTGTGATGTGTTTTTCTAAAAATAGAATCACATCTTGTGTTGTAGAATTCTTGGTAGCCATTACCTTAGTCCATCGATTGTAGTAGTTTCTGGTAGTGAGTATAAACTTATGACCTATTGAATAGTGTTAGTTAATTATGCCAATGAATTCTAACCCCCAATGGGTAAATAACTTTCCCTCAATAATAGGTTGTAAGGGTATTTCTACATGTACTTCTCTTTTTTCTAAAACTTGGCATTCATGACATGTCCTTACATGGGTATGGGAATCCTTGAAGACTATTGGATAGTAATAACCAATTCTTAAGATTTTGTGAGCTATTGTGCTCTAATATGGATGACCACTACCCATTTTTTGGTTTAGGTTTTATAGAATATTTTGAGCCTCTTTTATTGATATATATCTAAGGTATATGCCTTAATAATTTCTCATATAAATAACTCATTTTCTAATCATGTAGTGAGTGGATTTAATCCTCAAATCTCTCCTTCATTCTTCATTTAGTTTTGGGGAATAAGTATGTAAAATATAATATTGAATTATTTCAATATACCATTCTCCTCTCTACACCTAGCCTCACAAACCTCTTCAATAGTAATGCATGGGTTAGGCTCAATCATGAGTTGGACAATGCCCTAACTTTGGATAATTTTAATAGGCTTGATTTCTATATCAAATTATTGTAACTTTTCCATCCATTTGCCTCTGAATTATCCCAATTCATTTTAGGCTAAAGTAAGATTGATAGTAGGGTTAGGCATGATAGTGATAGTCTTTTTTCTTAAGATGTACTAATGTAATTTCCTCACCACTTTCACAAAAGAGAAGATTTGGTTATCGATCATGGAATACCTGAATTTTGCATCCTTTAAATTCATGCTCATAAAAGCAATGGGATGCTTAGTAACATCTCTATTTTTCATTAGGACAACAATAACTATATGTTCAGAAGTAAATTAATATAAGTACAAGTACTTTTTAAACTTTAGACTAAACTATAATAGGGCCTAAGATATAGCATATTTGATGTATTGAAAATACTTCTAAGCCTCATATGTCCATTCCACTTTAGAATATTGTTTGAGCATTTCATTCATGGGTCTCACAATTTATTTTCCAAAATAAAGACTTGAGCTCCTTCTTATTGTTTGACAATGCAATCCTTGAAATCCCCTAGATTCTATCTAGATTAATGCTGATCCCTTATTTTTTAGTGATATGTCACAAATTCTTACCTTAAGTAACTCTAAATATGATCTTCTTTGGGTTTAGTGAGATGCCAAAACGTTGACATCTTTCAAAGATTGACTGCAGATGGCCTACATGATCATTCCTATTCTTAGAGAAAATAGTGAGGTCATCCATATAGATTATTATACATTTACCTATCAATATTTGAAATGTGTGATCCATTACTCATTAAAAGTTGGATCCTAAATTAATTAGACCAAAGGCATCATCTTGTATGCATAGGTACCCCACTTTGTGGTAAATGTAGTTTTAATTCTATCTTATGATTCTACCAGCACTTAGTTATAAGTTGAAAATCCATCCAATAAGGACATTATTTCATAGTCACTGACTCTTTAAATAAACTCATCAATAGAAGGTAGTGGAATGTTATCCTTCTCATTGTCATTGCTCAAGTTTTTTAAAATAACACATAGTCTAATTTCTCCATTCTTCTTTATGACTAGGACTAAATTGGTCATCTAGGTAAAATGGTTGATTGGGAAGACTATCCTTGCACTCAATAGCTTTTCTAATTTTGTTTGAATCAAACATTCCAAGATAGGGTTTCCTAGCCTCTATCTTTATCTTAATATCTTACGATTTGGTTTTAGTGGAATTGTATGGGTGATGACCTATGGATAAAGACATAGAGTAGTAAACCTTACATAAAGTAATAAACGTTTCTTATGGAGTGAAACTACGGGCAATTTTAATGTAGCATGGGCTAGTCTCATCCCTAAAATTCTCTCTTTTGAAGTCAAACTCACTAACCTTAGGTTTCCTTTGTTGTTGAGATTGGGGATCTATATCAAATGTTCTTTCTAAGAAAACCATTCCAAGTGGGAAATAATTTTCTTTGAGTTGGATGACACCTTCCTCCCCTGACTCCTCTTAGTAGAGATAACTAACTTCTTTGTCATCAATAATTTGGATCTCAAATTGTCTGAAGTTGGTTAAAAATTGGATGATCTATTAGTCATCATCAAATATTTGAAAATTATCTACATTTTCATGTATAGAAGGACAAGGTACTAGCTTAATAGAGAATATTTTTACTTGGGATTCTTGGAGAGGCTCCAAATTGGAAATCAAAGCAACTAGTGAATCTGTGGCTTGGTTTTGTTCTCTAGAAACAACCACTATATTGAAAGCCTCTAAGGATTTAGTAAAACCCCATGATTTGTGTTTATATCTTTTCAAATATGACAACTTACACTAGTATTTATTTTTTATTTTATTAATTAATAGCTCTGAATCCCTATATACCAACATTTACTTGACATTATTTTTTAGGGCAAAGCACAATCCTAAAATAAATGTTGCATATTTGGTTTTATTTGTAGTACAAGAGAAATGTAATATGTATGTTTCCAAGAAATTATTTCCTTATGGATTGATTAGTTCAATTCCTACTCCTGATCACTATTTGGATCTAGTACCGTCAAAGAGGAGAGTCCATAGCTAGGTAGGGCCCAAATATTTTGGTTTTTGTATTTTATTTTATGTGGTGAAATTATAAATTTAGAGACTATGGGGTTCATAACTCACCTATTTGTTCTTGACATTCTACTCTATGATAGGACACTTCATTCTTGGTTCCTAATCAATTTAGATCTGGTTTGGAAGGCCTCTCCATCATAGCCAAATGTGAGACAAATCTATTAAGAGGTATTTAGTAAGTGATATAGACTAGTCCCTAATCAATAATAGTCCATGTCCTTTAGGTATGTCTATTACAAGGATGTCGATAGTCATATGTACTTATGGCTCAGATGCTACCTGAATATGCACATTAGTCAACTCTCCAATCACTGATACCACTATTTTATCTAATTATGAGACTATTATCTTTGATTTTCTTGGAGTTAGCCCAAGCTTTTTAAAAATGGAAGTAGGAATCATAGTGGCTATAAAGCTATAGAATTGACTAAGCAATTATGAATATTTTTCCCAAATGCCAAAATGGCTATAAAAAAAGGTGGAATCTTCAGCTTAATTTTATATATGGCGTTGGTGTTGAAGGCCTTTATTTTATCTATAGGAACTCTTTTATTTTTTATAAGGGCCTTCCCTATGCTAGACTTCCATAGGAGTTATTTCTATTTAGTAATCTAAGCCAATTCATGAAGGGTGATGTTTGCCTTTATTTATTAATGTCTGCAACAATGTTATACCCCCCTTTGTTGTGTTCCTCTTTATTATTATGATGATCATTCCCTTTAGGGGGAGGTGGATTATTATCAAATTTTAGATTTAGTGTAATAATTGTATTATTTGGAGGAGTAGATGTTGTGAAGGGTTGAATGTTCCTTAGGTTTGAACCACCTTTCTCATATTATTGGAAGGTATGGATCTCATCAGTGTTATCCTCTAGTATGTTCTCATCTTCACTCAAGAAATAAAACTCATGGGTCTCAAAAAATTTGGTGGTTATTGAAGAGATAGAGTCATGGTGGAAGTTTGGTGGGTTATGCATCAAATATTGCCTCACCAACTATCTTTGAAAGATCTTATAAGTTGAAAAAAACTCAACACAACCAAGTTCACCATGTTAAGACATGTCATGAATTATGCACCATTTGGGCAAGGTTATCTCTACTATACTGATTTCTTGAAGCTTGATAGATTTATCTTTATTATTTATAAGCCTATTAAAGGGTTTATTTAGATCTTTAGAGTTCAAAATTATAATTATTATTTTGTCCATTAGTGTTACCTATCTTTATTTTCATGGTAAAAAAATCATTGCTTAATTTTTGAACCATTTTTTATATTTCATCTAGCTCTACTTTAGTAGAATCCATGCCCTAAGAAACTACAATAGGAGATGTAACCAAATGTTGGTTCTACTTGTAATCATTTCTATGTGCATGATTATTTAAGAAACTATAATTTTGATGTGACATATACATCAGAGGAGATGTCGTGTATAGCTAATTTTGATTAACTACAAGGATGTTCTATTTCACATGTGGAATTGGATTAAAATATGGGAAACCAATGATAATACTAGGTGTGTCAGGCACCTGAGGATTAAGTTATATGTCAATATTAATGGCCTCTTTATAGGCCAATGCCAGAGTGTTGTAAATAGTATCCCTTCATAAGAAAATTGTAGTAATTGGATCCATATCATTCTTCTACATTTCTAATGCCAATGCTTCCACTAGTTTATACACCAATAGGCATATATCTTCCAAAATCTTGCATTGAAGGGCCATATTGGTTATTAGGATCCCTTTTCATGATAGTAAAGTGTTGGTATATCAAACTAGGGATGGTGACCTACCAAATTATGAAAAAAAAGTGGTGTGACACTCATTCTAGAAAGTAATGGAATTATCTTATAGATTAAGGTACCAATCATAACCGACATATTATAATGTGAAAGGAAAAACTTAGCATGAAATATCTTCATTAGTAACATTCATCAATCTCAATATAGATTTGAAAGACTTGATGTGTTCTTCTATCTTTCTTCCACTTGAAGGAAAGAAGGATGGTAGATACTTCTTCATATTCTTCAATAGGTCATGTACATCTCCTAGGATAGTAATAGTAGATCTGACCAACCAGGCTAGTTGAACCATGTAATGATTAACAATGGGAGTGTTCCTTATTGGGGAAGGTGTTTTGGCTTTGGGTATGATAGGTGAAATTATTAAAAATGTATGCCTTCTATGATTTGACAAAGGTGAGACTAGAAGACTACCCTAATATCTAGATCTGGTTACTCTCTTTGGTTTCTTATGTGCAACTCAACATAGGGATTAACCTATTTTATTAAAAAGGATCATCCTTCCTTCTAGCACTATATGGAATGTGGATGTAGGTTTTAAACTCACCAAATCATAATTAGGTAGCATCAAACATTTTACGATCATAATAGAGATAAAATCCATTCCAAGGCACGATTTGCATGTATATGGTTGAAAAATCAAATGGTGGAGTAGTAGGTAGAGCATGCAGGTTATTAATCAGCACTATATGTGGATATATGATATCTAAAATAAAATTAAAACTAGGCAAGTTGGTGGATGGGTGGATACTAGTTTAAAGTGGGAATATCTAAGAAATAAACTCCAAAAAAGGTAAGGGTAGAGCAAAAAAGAGGGATCTATGACTTCAATAAATACCTTTGGGATATATTATTAATGGACAAATGTTTTGAAAAATAATTTTTACTAGTAGAAAATATTGCACACCCACATAAAAACATAGTCAAATAATTTGGGAAAATTGATATAAGAAACTTGAAGATCTCAGTCAAGGGTTGCTTCTTTTGAGGGAGATTTTGCAAACCCATACTTAGAAGATTATAACTTAGATTAGGGAGGTATCTAAGGTAGCTATTTCAAAAACTATTGGGGCCAACATACCCCCTATTTTTTAAAATTGGGAACCCTTGAGAAACCATATGTCTGAACTCGAAAATATGGCATGATATGATCATTTATAGAATTTTAAGATCATCCACTTTATCAAAAAATAAGATTACTTAGTTATGTTTTTCTTTAATTTTGTCTAACATTTCTAATAAATGGTCTTCATGGCTTTTAGTTGTAGATTCCATGGTGTATTTTCTTAAGAAGTTCATATTCAAAAACCCTGGTAAAACCCTCAGTTCAAATTTGAATATTGGTTAGAACTAAACTGGAAAGAACCTTTTAGAAATCAATTTTGGACCTTAGTATAAAATTCATGTTTTAAGCTTAGCCATATTCTTAAACACAATTAAACCTTAGCCTAAAAATACTTGGTCTCATTTATTATTTCCCTTTTAAGTTCCTTGTGTACCTAACTAATATTCGTTCTATAGGGTCCTTTTAATACTTCCTATCTTAGTCTAATGTTTTAACCCTAAGCCTCCATTGTATTTATGAATACAAATGGGACCTTAGTCTTAACACCTTAGCTTAATCTCTAGCTCCCTAAGTCTAATTTCATGTTAACATAATCCTTTTGATTCATAACTTAGCCTAAAATTTTATTCATAAGGCCCCATCATATTTATTAATATGAATGATACCTTAGGCTTAACACCTTAGCCTAAGTATTTATATCACCATAAGTCTTAATTTAACTTCCTTTCATCTCGTAGATCTGATGATCCTCATTTTATTGTAGCATTTGATCTGATGGAGAGAGAAAGGCTTGAGTTTAGACTTAAACAACATACATCTTAGAAGATATAACTATTTATGCATCATCATGGGAAAGGGATCTAATAACATGAGGAAATGCTAACATAATCTTGCACATAGGCCCATGGACCAATTACATTCAAGCTTCCAGATCATGATCAATGGTTCTCATTTCATCATGAAAACTCAATTGAATGGATCAAGGCATAATTAAAAAGCCAAAGGATTACAGGAGGACTATAGGATCAACACATATCACCTTTACATTATATGATCAAATGAAAATGCGTCCTACCTGACAAAGCAACCAATCATGAACAAGATCCTAGATCATGATCTTAAGACTCTCGCTTCATCACCAATTTTGATCTAATCGAGAAAATTAAGTCTAAGATCTTGGGAAGCCCCATGGAGATACCAAGTGGCACTCTCACATTAGGTCATAAGAATTTTATGATATTGAATTTGATGCTCACACAACCATCATTTGAATTCCATAGAGACATATTTGATGATCATGTGACTATCAAATTTAAACCCATTGAATTGATATCTTCACTAGCTTAAAATTACCATTCTCTTAACCATTATTTGACATCTACAAGGATGTATTTGACATATATGAGAATATAAAATTTAATCTAGCAAATTATTTTACTCATGATCAAAATATACTTTTAAATATTTCTAGAAACCTCATGAATCACTTTTCAAGCTAATGAAAGTACTCAAAAGATGCTCAAACACTAGGAATCTGTAGTCTGTAAATATGGAAATGGTATTATGGTCTAAGTATATGAAAAGTAAACTTATCCTAAGTATATACTTTAAGTTACCCTTTACATTTTATTCAAAATATCATGAACCTTAAGCTATAGACTTATACTAAGTCTTATTTTAAAAGAGTCTATGTTACGTAGAACTTAGATCAAATGCTTCTAGCTAAAGGTTTTAATGTGTTTATGAATGCAATAAAATCCTATTTGTTATTATATCATTATATCATTTGTAACCCATTTGAGCATGATTTATAAGGCTTGGCATATATATTTTAGTGCAAAGTATACATTGTGTTTATTAAACACAATGCAAACTTTGGCCTAAAAATAGTTAGCCTTCGTCCCCTTTGTATGAATTTAGAAAACTTAGGTATAAATTTATTAACCTAAGGTTTATTTTGTGTTTAGTAAACATGAAATAAACCTTATCCTAAGTAATTCTAAGCCTAAGTCTCACCTTTAAAAACATGCTAACTTGAATTTTAGGAATCTCTATAGATCAATAGATTTTGCTTCATTGCAAAATGATGAGCCAATGACATGAAGATCCCATGGAATTTTTAATGAAGTCCTAAGAGCCCATGGACTTGATGCATGGTGAAATCCCATTCAAAATAGAACTAACAGATGATCTGATGGTTTTCACTTCATCATGATTCATGATCTAATGGTGTAAAATCACTAATGACTTTTCAAATGCCTATAAGCTCATCACAAGGCCAATTCTTGTTTAAAAAACTATTGACATAGGATATGGAGCATGGTGAGGCACAACAATATGACAAGTGGCACAACCATAAGGCTTGGAATAAAAGATAGCCAATCATAGAAAAGAACTCAAATAATGATCAATGGCTCACACCAATCCAAGATTTTAATCCAATGAATTGAAGTAAATAAGGCATTTATGAAAAATGTAATGAAATTCCAAATCATTGCCCCATAAGTGTCATACAAGTATAAAAATATAAAACAAAAGATCTTTTGGGATTGAAAATGTGAAGGTATAAAGGCAAAGGTCGAAATCAAATCCAAGGCATGTATAATCTAAAGTTTGGGAGTATCATGTCATTAAATCTATAAAACCCTAAACCCTATATGAAAGTGACCCAAACGAACTCAATTGGTTACAATTTGATATGAAGAGAATTTGATTGTTTTATTTATTTCAAAAGAGATGTTATAGAGATAATTTACTATCTAAAGTGAATGATTTGTAGAAATAAAAACCATGACAAATTTTAGACAATAGTTCAAAGAGGAGACTGATCTCTACGTATCCAAAAATAATAAAGGAAGAAACTCCAAAGACTCTAAATTGGATGTTGTGGCCCTAAATCCCTAGGCATCAAGAATTAGTCTAAATTCTTCTTTTCCATAGAGGAGATACCTCTAATTTATAGGGATAAGTAGATAATTTCCACCATGAGCAGGAGACACTATGACCTAATTGCATTCTAGATGATTGGACTTCATCATGCTGCTACCAAACATGAGGTACTTCATTATATTGATGTGCTTGCTCCTATTTTCATAGACTATAGGATTGATAATGATTTGATCATCAAGGAGGGGAATTCTAAGAAGATAACTTACATCTCCCTTATAGATTTTTAAAAATATTATAAGCTCCCAATCCCCCACATAGACTTATCCAAAATCAAAGAATGGACTAGCAAACATGACCTAGACACTGTCCTTAGACCTTGGTTACACCAAGGGGCCCATGTCTTTAGAGATTCTGTGGGTAAGGTCCCAATAATATATTTTAGGGAAGGCACCATAGTAATCATGACCCTATTAAATAGATTAATGGGAGCCCCTTCAACCACCTATGTAAATAAAATCTATGTCCCTTATGTGCATTTCATGGTGGAGGAAAAGCTCACCTCTCTAATTGGAGATGTGATTAGTGTCTTCCTCACCAAATAGTTCACTGCTATAAAAAAGAATACATCTAAATAATTTTATATGATGTAATACCTACTGGATGCCCTACTTGCCTCCACGAACTTCTTAGGGATTAGAAATTGGTCTCTTGAAGTCAAAACTACCATTTCCCATCATTACTCCACATTGCACATATTCAAGTATAGAAACCATATGTAGTTCATTTGTGATTATGTCTACCTAGCCATAGTGGAGGCTATTATAATTATTCTCGTGCCTAAATTCCATCCACTAATCAAGAAATATGTCAAAATGATGGGTGATATATGCTTCTATCTAGACTACATAGTAATTAGGATATAGGGGATCATGTCCCAACCCTACAAATTATTAGTGTATATTTTTAGCAAGCTAGCTAAGAAAGAAATCACCTCCTATATCATCCATGACAATGATGGAATTTTTAAGAAAAAGATAAAGGGTCTTCTCCACCCCTTCCCTCTAATTATTGGAATACTATACTATAGGATTGGAAATAGGTTTATACCATATCCAAGAATAGAGAATCATTTGGGTTTTAATTGGACAAGCTCAAAATGTGGGACCTAAAGAGTATAGTGAGTAATCATTTGAAGGAGAAAGAAATTTTCCAAGCCTAAATATATGAATCATATTATTTTTTATAACACCATTTACATTGAGTTTAGGAACTATGATTAAGTATTGGCCAAAATCAAAGGGCACAACATCAAGCTTGAGCATAGGTTGACAAAAGATGATAAGATAGTAAGAGAGGAATGATAGATGCATCCTCTCTAGTATCACTTGTTACCTTGACCATCTGGGACATCCCAAGAATAACATCAAGTTGAGCAACCACAACCTTGGGGGAAAATTATGCAAAAGAAAGAAAAATAAGGCCATGGTAAGAAGAAGATAGAAGAGAGACCTAGGGAGGGTCCATCATCCTCAACCTTGTCACTAAGGCCACCCTCCCTAGTCAAACATATAGATATGATTAGCTTAGAACTAGATGAGACACTTGAGGGTGCCCTTAAAGAGCTTGCAAAGTCATATGACACAAATGAATAAGGGGAACAAATTGAGGAGGCCCAAATTCAAAGATGTGAGAATAGAGAAAATAAATGAAATAATATTTATCTTAACATAGTCCTAGTGGCACCAGTATAGAAGAGGAAGGTAGAGCTAGCATTGGTCCCTGTTAAACAAAACAAGAAACCAAGATTGAACTTTACTCACCCCACCAGTGAAGTCAATCTGTTTAGTGATGAATTCCCCATCCATGGACCAGTCATCCCTAATTGGTTCATGTATGGAAAATTATATAATATCCCTTCTCTTTCCCTCTCATGGGTACTAACAAAGACTGGTGGCACTAAAGTACATGAGGACATTAATCCATGGATTAGGGTTATTATGAAGGAAGAGGAGGAAATAAGAATTATGGTCACTCTAGGACCAAAGAACAAGAAAATGGATTCTCTAGGAGCATCGAGTAGCATAGGTGTAGATGTCTTAGAGCCTCTAAAATTCATAGGTTCATCCATCACCATGTAGTTTAATCTAAAACCAATTAGATTGGAAAAGGTCACCACCAAGAAAGCCATGGTGGGAGCTAAGGAGTTCACCTTACAAAATAGTGAGCCCTTTATAGTTCTAACCCTAGTAGGAGGATAATAAATTTGTGAAGCTCATATCCATGAGGAGGATGTTGAAATCCTGATTAAGGCTCAATCAAATCAATATTAGGTTAAGATCCCTGGGATGAAATAGACAATCCAAAATTTTGAAAGAAAAAAGAAAACTTGGAAATATAGGCCATTTTGTCAATGCCTAACACCATGATGGATATGTTTGAAGATTCATTTTTTGATATGTTTAATTCTTTGAGTTTAATAAAGGTAAGGAAAGATGCCATAAGCCAACAATGTGAAGTAGAAAGTGGTTTAATAATAGAATGGAAAAAATTAAAGACCCAATTAAGGGATCTCATTGACATTTTGATTAGGAACAATATTCCTAAGTTCAAAACTATCATCTTAGCTCATTTGAATGCCATATTGGGAGTAATAGTGGACAAGGTCTAAGGTCTATGTGCTTGGACAAAGAATTTAAATAGGATTTTGATAGATGACAAAGAATTGATCACTAAGATTGAGTAGCTCCTAGGAACTATGTTGGTAAATCCTACCAAAACCACTACCCTTGGAATCATTGATGAAGCTAAATACAAACATAGGGTTACTTTGGTAATTCAATCAGTTCAAAGAAAGAACCAAGGCTAGTCTAGTAGGGACAATAGAAGAATATTGGACATGATATTCATAGCCAAATAGAAAATTACAAAGGTAAGGAGCATAAAAGAAGCCATGGCTAGGGATGATAGAGACTTGGATGACTTGGCTGATCAGGAACAAGTATGCCTCATGAAGCCAACTATGGACCTGGAGCTCATCAAAAACCAACATCAAAAAACAATAGAGCTTCTAAGGAATCAACAAGGGGACCCTTTATCAATGACTCCACCCAATAGATAATATTCCTTTTGTGAAAATGTTTTAATATTTAGAATATGAATATTCTTTTATAAGGCATATGCTAGTTTGTTAGAATATTGCCCCTAGGTTAGTTTAATTATGAAAGACAAGTGTATTTTAAAACTTTCTAAAGAAGGATAGTTGTCCTTATCTTTTGTACACCTATATATGGTAGTTGACCATTATATTGCCTAACCTTTCTATAAAAGGCACGTATCACCATATTGTAAAGGAGAGAATTTTGAGAAAATTTAATATACTTGGAACAATAAATATAATCAAAGAATTCTACAAATATTTTCCATGTTTGATATGTCAATTACTAACATAGCTTTTCTCTCAATTGTTAGTTTATGTATTGAATTTGAATAGCTTATTTGAATTTTGGGTTGCATTTTATAATCATAGGGTTTCTAATTTGTGCATATGATAGATTAGTTGAAGGATACTATATTTGCTTCATTTCATTTTGATCAATATTCAGATGGGCAAATGATATTTGATCTTTAAAGTAAACATGGTTCTTACTTGTGGCTCTTTACATTATCCTTCGAAGTTTGCTTGGTATATAGTGAAATATGAGCTTAGGCTATTTTACATTATATATTGGTTTGAATGCATACTTAGTTATAATTGATGCTTTTCCATGGTATTGAGACTAAGATAAGAAATCACTCACTTTATTTTCTACCTTACCCTTCTATTTACTCCTTTTTTACACCAGATTGCTTTATTTTAGATTTCATTATAAATATACATTTAGTTTAGTTTGTAGTTTAAGTGTGGATCATAATTCACTGAGTTAACATAGATTCTATACAGTTCACAAAGAATGGATCATGATGGCTCCCAACCATCACTTATTATAAATTTTATAGAACACTCATACATATCTCTATTGCTATTTCACCACAAGTAACATAAAGTTACCACAACCTACTACTCATTCTCTAAATTATTGTAATTATAAAAAGAGAAGTCTTCTCTAAACACTAAGAAATTCTATGGTGAATTTAGGGACATTAACATGTGGTTTTTTATGGCACTAGAAGGAGGGTCAAAGATCTTGGTGAATTCTTCTAATATTTATTGATCTTAGTCTATTTTGATCTTAGATTGATGTTATCTTCATGATTTTGATTGATTATTTGATTAAAAGTGTAAATATCATTAGTCTTTATAGTTTGTGACATATCTTTATGCTTTCTTAGACAAACATTGAAGTTCTTTGAGATATTAGTGCTTGTTTTGGTAAATTTAGCTTAAATATTTAAACATCCATAGTATTTGAGTTTAGAACAACTCATTTTGATCAAAGGTTGGCATATCTTTCTTAAATCTAAGTTTATTTAGGATTAGACTTATAAAGATAGATTTTATTTACATAATCGAATGCATCTTTGAGAAAATTTAGTCAAATATTAGCATCCTTTGCTATTTTTCATACAATCTTTGAATAAAAAGCCCAAGTATAGGTCTAACTCTTGTTATTTATAAATTTAACTTGATACATTGTATTTCAAGTAGGATTTTTAGACTTAAATATGGAATTACACATGATTATAATAAGATCATGTTTAGAGACTAGGGAGCCTTTTCTTGAACTTAAGGTTCATAGAAAGACCAAGGATGAGAAAGGTAGATGTAGGAGATCCAAATATCTTCCATCTTCACCCCTTCAAGGTACATATGCCTTCAACCTTTGTCCAAGTCTAGATTGGTTGGGAGAATCCTCATTAATGTGTCAAGTGTGGTACATGATCTCCCATGAAACCTTGAAAAATATTTTCCTAGATTTAGTCCAACCAGAATAGTAACTACTGAAGAATACATAAAGTCTTTCAAAGATGCCTTAAGGTTACTAAATTTTGTGCATGAGGATGCATCATGTAGGTTTTTTCCCTTTACTTTTAAAGATACAGCTTATGAATGGTTTTTAAATTTTCCTAATAATTATATCATAAGTTGGGATGGTTTCAAAAATATTTTTATAGATCAATTTGGTAAGATTATTAGTACTTGTGTTATTTACCATAAATTCACCACCATTAGAAGGGATACAAGTGATCCTATTAGGTCCTTTAATGCTAGATTTTAGAAAATCTATAGAAAAACCATAGAGCCTTATAATCATGCTAATGTTCTAGATATAGAAATATATAAATACATAGTGTATCCCATGACCTTTGTATTCTTAAAGAAATGTATTCTAGCTATAAATTCATTAGCCCGAGACTATTTTAAAGTAGTGACCATTAATGATCAAATGAAAACCCAAGGGAAAATGGCTTACTCAATCCCAAATATCAACCCACATATGCATATTCTTAACATCTTTTACAATAATAAGTAGAATATCTTAGCCTTAAACCAAATTCCAAACCTCAATCAATTTCCCTTGATTCATGTTGCTCCCAATCAAAACTTAGGATTCTTGATTCATCCTACTAATGGATTCAATGTAAATGAACATAAAGATTTAGTATCATCTGCTAATAATAATAAGGTAAATAATTTTGAAACCCCTAAAAATGACAATGAATCTATCCTGAAAACGGTCTAAAAGTTGACACTAATTTTCCTCATCTACAAAAACAAGTTGGAAACACTACTGAAAGCTCTAGTAAGAACTTCTCATTTCCAAAGTTTAATATGAAAAATAATAGATTTCAGATGATAGTTTTCATAATAATAAGAATAATGAATGATCTTCTAAAAAGAAGACCATGGACATTAACCTCACTGATATTGCATTTCTTGATTATTATAGGGTGCATTGCATATCCAAGCATGGTAAAATTGATTGTATAGATTTTTTCAAATATTTTGAGGCTTTCTAAGAGGATTTTGATACATTTGAAGTAATTGATAATAGGAAAGTGGTGAAAGTGCTTATAGATCCAAGTCATGTGATCAAGTCTTCATGGTAGACACTTTTGATTTCCCTTTTCAAGAATAAAATGAACCTGATGAGATCCCTGAGGAGATCCAAGACTTTTAATAGTTCTTGAATAAGACTTACCCCTTGAGGAATAGAGAGTAGAATCAAATTTTGACTACCTCAATACCTCAAAAGAACTTTCAAACTCCTCCAAACACTTCTTTAAGTACCAATCCTAAGTCACCTAAAGGGAGTACTCCTATACCTAATGTTGAGATTCCTAGTTTTTCTAATAAAATTAGTTATAACATTTTTAAGGACATGAATAAAATAAAAGATAATATCACTTTACAAGAACTCATATATATTACATAGTAAAGGGACCTTCTGCTAAATTCATTGTCAAATAAATCTAATAAGCCACCCAAGGCTGACCATGCCAATGTGACTGTACACAAGGCTAAGGTAGAATCTCTTTCTTTCCTACTCACTATCAGCATGTTTGATAAGAAGTTACTTAATTATTAACTAGATTTGAGTTTATCTACCAACATCATGCTATAATGTATATTAAAATAACTTGGATTAATACCTATAAACTTTAATAGGGTTTTCATCTAATTAGACAAATCTTAAGTAAAATTTGTTGGATAATTATTAAATTTTCAAATGCAATTAGCTTTTGAGCCTAGAGTGCAACAATTCATTGATATTCAAGTTGTTGATATACCTAATGTTTATGAAATCTTGTTAAGAAGAGAATGGACTAAGGATTTGAATGGATATATGTCCACAGATTTCTCACCTTTATGGCTACCTTGGAAGGGAGTTTTTAATCAAATTAGGGTTGAGAGAGAACCAAGGATGAAACACATGATATTGGAGAACAATGATATAAAAAATAGGGTAAACATAATTGACCTAGATTTAGGGGTTTTCACCTTGGATACTAATAAGGTATTTGATCCCAAAAATGCTCATGTTGTTCTTGGACTATGGAAATTACATTTTGACGGTGCTAGGTGCAAAGATAGATTTGGAGTAGGCATTGTACTTACTAACCCTATTGGTAATAAATACCATGTTTCCTATAGACTCCATTTCCATTGCACTAATAATATTTATAAATATGATTCCCTTATCCTAGATTTATAGTTTTCTATAAAGAATAAGGTCAAAGAACTACTAGTTTATGGGGATTTTTAACTAGTGGTCAACTAAGTAAGAAGCAAATACTAGTGCAAGCTCTCTTATATTAAGAGATATAAACTCAAGGTTTAATATTTGATTGAATAATTTGATGCTTTTAGAATTATCTCCATCCCAAGAGAATAAAACCATGTTTTTGATGAGTTGTCATCTCTTGTAGCCAACCTCATGCCCAACCAAGATTCCCTTAATTTTAGCATTTAATTGTTCCCTTGTCCTTCAGTATTTGATAATGTTAACCATTTTCAAGTTTTTAGTGATGATTAAATTATATTTGATTTCATGACCAATTATAAAGAATTTGATGATCATATTGTTGATAAGGATAATGAAAATGTATCTAAGGAGGACAAATTTGATGGTAAAGTCATTTAGGTGAATGAAAAAAAGATCCCTAAGGGGATGATTGCTTTAAATATACTATTTTATTTGGACAAACTAGTTGAGGTTTCTAAGATTCCTAAGGTGATTGGGAAGGACTATAATTATATTTATCTTGGTCTCCAAGATCAACCCCAATTATTAAATGTTGGATAAGCCTACATAAACATTGAGAACAAGAAGGCTAAAGAGCTCCTTACCCAATACAAGGATGTCATAGCATGGTCTTATGATGACTTAAAGATCTTTGACCATAGGTTCATCACTCATAGAATCCCCTTAAAATATAATTGTAAACCACTTAGGCAAAAATAAGGGCCTGTAAACCTTGTCTTAGAGACAATGATATTCAAATAGGTTAAGAGATTACTAGATGCTAGGATAGTCTTACCCATTAGGCATTCTACCTAGGTGGCTAATTTAGTACTAGTCAGGAAGAAGAATGGTGAGATTAGGTTTTGTATTGATTTTAAGAATTTAAAAAAAAACATCTGAGAATGATAACTATTTTATCCTTTTTCTTGACCACATTATACAAATTGTTTTAGGATCAGCCATGATGTCTTTTCTTGATGGCTTTTCAGGTTATAACTAGCTATTAGTTAACAAAGAAAATAGGATGAAGATAAATTTCAACACCAAGTGGGCAATTTTTTCTTACAAGAGGATTTCATTTGGGATAATTAATGTGGGAGATAATTTTTAAAGAGATATGGACCATTCCTTCTAAGGCCTAATAGGTAAATCCATCATTATTTATATGGATGATCTGACAATTTTTTCTAAAAATAGGGAAGATCACTTCATGTATTTACAATAAGTGTTTTAAAGATGTATAAGGTAAATGATTTACTTAAACCCTAAGAAAAGTATTTTCTATGGTACTAAAGGTAAAATATTAGGACCTATTATAACCAAGGATGGGACCTTAATAGATCCTGAAAGGGTAGAGGCCATATCCAAAATAGAGCCCTTAAACAGTTAGAAAGAGATAAAGTTATTCTTTGGCAAGATAAATTTTGTAAGTAAATTCATTTATATATTTTCAAAGATTGACGAGCCATTTAATGACATGCTCAAGAAGGATGCCAAGGTATCATGGAATGAAGAGTCTAGAAAAGCATTCAATGACATTAAGGAGGCTATTATCCAGGATCCAATCCTGATTAGCCCTAAGTTTTCAAAGGACTTATACCTCTATTAATTTGCCTCTGATCATGCCATGGCTATTGTATTGAATCAAAAATTTGATGGGTGTAACCACCCAATATCCTTTATGAGCATAAATTTTAAGAATGTTGAGTTAAACTATTCATTTATTAATAAGTAGGCATATGCATTAGTAAAGGTAGTAAAGAAATTTAGGAATTACATCCTTAGAAACAAGGTGAATTCTATCCTACCTAACCCTACCATAAATCTTATGTTAATCCAAAATGAACTTGGAGAATACAGAGGTAAGTGGATGTCAATTTTATAGGAGTATGATATAAAAATGAAAACAACAAAACTGGTAAGGTGACAAGGTCTGATCTAAATGATTGTTAATACCAACCCTAAGTTAAGTATTATATAAGTTGATTATTATAACTTTCAAGCTAGTGAATGGTATGATTCCATTATTCATTTGTTAATTAATGTTACCTATCTTGCAAGATTGACAAGAGAGAAGAAGAGGGCTCTTAGGCTCAAAGATACCCATTATCTAATCAAGAATAGAGTTTTATATAGAAAAAACTTTGAAGGAGTCTACCTCATGTTTGTTTCAAAAAATTTACTCAACTCATGAGTACCTTCCATGATAATTTTGGAAATGAACACCCATCAGGGAAGACTACTATGCATAAGATTCTTAGAGCTAGATAGTATTGGCCAACTATCTTCAAATATGCTCACAATCATGTGAGAGAAAGCCACTCTAAGGAAAAAATGCCTCTACAACCAATCATGGTTGACAAAATATTTATACAATGGGGATTGGACTTTGTAGGAGTGATCAACCCAAATTCATCTGAAAGTCACAAATTCGTCTTGACTGCCATTGATTATTATACAAGGTGGGATAAACATGTAGCCACTAAATAATGAAGGATCGAGGAAGTGAACAATTTATTGGAAGAAAACATCTATACTAGGTTCAAAAATCTAGTCTCTCTAGTATGTGACAATGGGTCTACATTTACCTCCATAGAGATGAGTGATTGGGCTTATGATAATGACATTTGTTTCAAGTTTTCATCCCACCATTATCCCCAAATAAATGTAGTCTCTGAGTCTACCAATAAGAATTTGATGAAATCAATCAAGAAGTCTATTGAATATAAACTTAGGACTTGGCACGAGCTGCTCAAGTATGCATTGTGGGTAGGTAGGATCAAGATTAAACAAGCCTTGAAGAAATCACCTTTTCTATTGGTGTATGTCTAAGAACCCATCTTTCTTATCACTCATAAGTTACCCACATATAGATTTATGCATGAATATATGAAAGAGGGCCAAGAGTTAGAAAACTCAAGATTGTTGGACATAATTTAGATGAAAGATGCAAGGGAGAAAACCTTTGTTGATTTTAGCGGACATCAAACCATAGTGAAAATATCATTTGATAAAATATCAAAGATCAAGGTGTTTAGACAAGGAGACCTAATTCTCCTTTGGGATAAAGTATCTAAGCCTAATGAAAAAATAGAAAATTCACACCTTTATGGATTGGACCATACCAAATTGTAGAAACATTGGGAAACAATACCTTCAAACTGAAAGATCTATAAGGAATAGAGTTTACATTACCCACCAATGTGCAGTTTCTCAATCACTACTTCTCTACTTCTCTTCTTAAGGTCTTCATGGAGTAAATTTTAAGATGCTTAGATTTAGTATAGGTAGGCTATCTAGTTTCCTTTTAGTTCTTTCCTTCATGTCCCTTATTTTTATATAAGTATGTATATATTTATTTCCTTCCCCTTGCTTTTTTCCTTTCTCAATTTTTGTTCTATGTTTCTTTCCTATTGTTTTGTTACTTGATTCCAATAAGTCCTTTTGGATAATCCTAAGCTCAAAGTCAAGTAGTTTGCTTTAAAACTCCTCAAATTCATAAATTTAGGTGTGTATCTTATACATATGATGGCTATGGTTCTAGAATGTAATACTATGTTGAAATTTGAAGAAATTGGTAAAGACTAATGGAAGAAGCCAATCATTTCATGATAACTTAAGCATTCTATTAACCTCAAATTGGTTCTAAGAAGACTTTCACTCAAAGTATGAAAGGTCAAACTATTAAAGGATATTTGTATTACAATTAAATTAACATCCTTGCTTGGGATAATGGTTGCACCATAGGTGATTCTCTAAAAATCAAACACTTGACCAAATCCTAAAACTTGGCTATTCTAGTTCCCAACCTTATTGAAAGCATAAAGATCTATAGAAAATATAAAAAGAAGAATTAAATGCAAAATGAAAAGCTTTATGAGTATAGGTGATTTTGGTAACCTCCACTAGGGCTATGGACACCTAGCTGGTAGTGGAGAAAGGCCTTGAGTGGAACCAAATGCATCTCTATCAGGGCTATGGATGCCTTGATAGTAGAAGAATAATGCCCAAGCCTTCTATAAGCTTTAAAGCATAGTTATTAATGAATATCTAAACATGTTATAAGTTAGTTTTAGTGAATAAGGACATGAAACCTAGAAGTTGTTTCTTAACCCCCATGTCAAATAGTAAGTGGAATCAAAGCACACACATATTATGGATATATATTGATATATGACCATAATTCTATAAGTGTAAGGTTTTTTTCAACCATAATCTGATATATATGATGATATTGATCAACTGGAGTGGATGACCTAATCATTTGTCTAAATTAGAGTCTCTAAGTTCTAACATATTGTTAGTTTCCCCTATAAGTCACCATTTGTTGGGGCCAACACACCTCATATTTATAAAAATTTGGAACCCTTGAGAAACCCTAGGGATTGAACATGAAAATATGCCATGATAAGATCATTTTTATAATTTGAATATCATCCACTTTATCAAAAAATAAGATTACTTAGTAATGTTTTTCTTTAATTTTGTCTAACATTGCTAATAAATGATCTCATGTCTTTTAGTTGTAGGTTCCATGGCATATTTTCTTGAGAATCTCATATTCCAAAACCCTAGTAAAACCTTCCATTTAAATTTGAATATTAGAGAGAACCTTTTAAAAATCCATTTGGACCTAAGTATAAAATTCATGTTTTAAGCTTAGTCATGTTTTTAAACACAACTAATATTTAACCTAAAAATACTTGGTCCCCTTTATTATTTACCCTTTTAAGTTCCTTGTATGCCTAACTAATATTCATTTTGTAGGTTCCTTTTAATATTTCCTAGCTTAGCCTAATGTTTTAACCCTAAGTCCCCATTGTATTTATTAATATAAATGTAACCTTAGTCTTAACACCTTAGCTTAAGCTCTAGCTCCACGAGTCCATTTTATGTTAACATAATCCTTTTGATTCATAACTTAGCCTAAAATTTTAATCCTAAGGCCCAATCATATTTATTAATAAAAATGATATCTTAGCCTTAACACCTTAGCCTAAGTCTGTATATCACCATCGGTCCTAACTTAACTTTCTTGCATCTCGTAAATCTGAAGATCCTCGCTTTATTGTGGCATTTGATCTGATGAAGTGAGAAAGGCCTAAGCTTAGACTTAAAAAACATGAATCTTAGAAGATATAATGATCCACACTTCATCATAGGAAATGGATACAATGTTACAAGGAAATCCTAACATAATCTTTCACATAGCCCTATGAGCCAATTACGTTCAAACTCCTAAATTGTGATCAGTGGTTTTTGCTTCATCATGAAGACTTGATCAAATGGAACATGGCATAATTGAAAATTAAAAAAAATATAGGACCATAGGATCAACATGTGTCACCCTTACATTAAATGATAAAATTCAAATGGGTCCTACCTGATAAAGTAACTAATCATGAGCAAGCTCCCAGATCATGATCTTATGACTCTCACTTTGTCATCGATCTTGATTCAATAGATTAAATTAGCTCCAAGATTTTAGGAAGCCCTATAGAGATTCTAAGTGGAACTATGACATTAGGTCATAAGAATTAATGAGATTGAATTTGATGCTCTCATGACCATCATTTGACATCCATAAGGATGTATTTGATGAAGGTGTGATCATCAAATTTAAACCCATTCAATTGAAAACATCACTAACTTAAAATTGGTGTTCTATCGACCATAATTCAATATTCATGAGGATGTATCTGATGTTTGTGAGACCATAAAATTTAAGATAGTGAATTATTCACCATCAAAATATACTCTGAAATATCACTAAAAATCTCATGAATTGGTTTTCAAGATAATGAAAGTACTTAGAAGATGCTCAAACACTGGGATCTTCAATCTACAAATATGGAAATGGTCTTATGGTCTAAGTATATGCAAAGTAAACTTAGCCTAAGTCTATACTTTAAGGTTCCCATTGCATTTTGTTTAAAATATCATGAAATTTAAACTATATACTTATACTAAGTCTTATTTTAAGAGAGACTTTGTCACATAGAACTTAGATCAAATGCTCCTAGCTTAGATCAAATGCTTCTAGCTAAAGGTTTTAATGTGTTTATCAATGCAAAAAATCATATTTTTTATTAGACCATTATATCATTTTGAACCCATTTGAGCATGATTTATAAGCATTAGCATAGATATTTTAGCACAAAGTATACATTGGGTTTATTAAACACAATTCAAACATCGGCCTAAAGTAGTTAGCCTTGGTCCCCTTTGTATGAATTTGGAAAACTTAGGTATAAATTTTTTAACCTAAGGTTTGTTCTGTGTTTAATGATCATGAAATAAACCTTAGCCTAAGTAATCTAATCCTAAGTCCCACCTTAAAAAACATGCTAACTTAAAGTTTGAGCATCTTTACAAATCAATGGATAATGCTTCATCATGAAAGGATGATCCAATGATGTGAAGATCTCATGGACTTTTAATGAAGTCTCAAGAGCCCATGGGCTTGATGCATGGTGAAATCCCATTCAAAGTATAACTAATAGATGATATGATGGTTTTTTATTCATTGTGTTTCATGATCTAATGATGAGAAATCACCAATGACTTTTCAAAGGCCTGTAATCTCACCACATGGTCAATGCTCATTCAACAAACTATTGATATAGGATATAGAGAATAGGGAGACACATAAAGATGCCAAGTGAAACAACCATGAGGATTGGAATAGAGGAGAGCCAATTATATAAAATAACTTGAATCATGATTAATGGCTCATGTCAATCTAGGATTCCAATCCATCGAAGTGAATTAAATAATTAATTTTAAATAGTAACAACTAATGTTCAAAGGCATTTACGAAAAATGCCATGAAAGGTCTAGATCATTTCCACATAAGCACACCACACAATTAGAAAATGAAAAAAATATAAGATCTTGTGGGCTAAAAAATGTGAAGGTATAAAGTCAAAGGTCCAAATCAAATTCAAGAAATGTATAAGATAGCATCTAGGTTTATCCTACCATTAAATCTTTAACACCCTATAACCTACATAAAAGTAACCTAAGAAAACTCAACTATTTAAAACTTAATCTACAAAGAACTTTATTGTGTTTTTGAATACAAAATATCATTCATATAGATCATTTTATATTTGAATTGAATGATTTAAAGAAGTAGAAACCATGGAAATTCATAGATAATAGTTAAAATAGGAAACTGAGCTTTACCTATCCATAGATAATGAAGGAAGAATATTCAAAGACATTAAACTAGATGTTGTAGGGATGATTTCCTTAGGCATCAAGAATTGGTATAAATAATTATTCACCATAGAGGAGTTACCACCCATTTTTAGAGAGGAATAGAGAATTACCATCATGAGCAAGATAGACTATGACCTGGTTACAATCCAAATGACTAGACCTCATCATGCTACTACCAAGCCTGAGGTACTTCATTATATTAATGTGCTTGCTCCTATTTTTATAGACTATAGGGTTGATAATGATTAGATCATCAAGGAGGGGAATTCTATGAAGATAAATTAAATCTCCCTTATAGGTTTTGAAAAATACTATAAGCTACCAATACCCCACATAGACTTGTCCAAAATCAAATAATAGACTAGCAAACATGACCTATACACCATAATTAAACCCTAGTTACACAAAGGGACCCATGTCTTTAGATATTTGGAGGGTAAGATCCCAATATTATAGTTCAAGGAAGATATCATGATAATCATAACCATGTTAAACTAGGTAATGGGATCCCCCTCAACCACCTATGTAAACAAAATTTGGGTCTCCTAGGTGCATTTCATGGTGGAGGAAAAGTTCACCCCTCTAATTATAGATTTGATCAGTGTCTTCCTTGCCAAATAGTTCACTCTTATCAAAAGGAAGATATATAAACACTTTTATATGATGGCATACCTATTGGATTCCCTAATTACCGCCATCAACTTCTTAAGGATTAGAAATTGGTATTTTGAGGTCAAAACTACCATTTCTCACCATTATTCCAAATTTCATATTTTCAAGTACAAAAACCATATGTAGTTCATTTGTGAATGTGTATACCCAGCCATAGTCAAGGCTATTATAAGTATTCCCATGCCTAGGGTCCATCCACTGATCAAGAAATATGTCAAAATGATGTGTGATATTTGGGTCTATCTAGACTGTATAATCATTAAGATTGAGGGGATCATGTCCTAGCCCTATAAATTTCCATATTATGTTACTAACAAGTTATGCAAGTAATAAATTGCATCCTAGCACATCCATGGCAATGATGGAATTTTCAAGGATAAGAAGAAGGTTCTTCTCCACCCCTTCCCTCTAGTTATTGGAAGGATTATACTACAAGATTGAAAATAAGTTGATACCATGTCTGAGCATAGAGAATCATTTGGGTTTAAATTAGATGAGCTCAAAATATGGGACCAAAATATTATATAGTGAGTAATCATTTAAAGTAGAAGCAACCCAAGCTTGAATATATGCATCGACTCGATGTTCATAACACCATTTACATTAAGTCTAGGAACTACAAATAAGTATTAGATAAAATCAAAGGGAATGACATCAAACTTGAGAATAGGTTGAAAAAATATGATAAGCTAATAGGAAGGGCATGGAAAGTGCATCCTCTCTAGTATCACTTGCTACTTGGACCATCTGGGACATCCCAAGAATAACCTCAAGTGGAGCATCTAGTACCTTAGGGGTAAACTATGTAAAATAAAGAAGAATAAGTCCATGCTAAGAAGAAGTTGGAAGAGAGACTTGGGGAGGATCCATCATCCTTAACCTTTCCACTAAGGCCACCTTTCCCAGTCAAACATATAAATATGATTGCCTTAGAACCCAATAAAACACTTGAGGGTTTCCTCAAGGAGCTTACATAGGTATATGGCACAGATGAAAAAAGGGAAAACATTAAGGAGGCACAAATATAAAGAGGGGAGCCTAGATAAGAGAAAGGAAAATATCTCACTATTGACATAGTCCTAGTAGCACCCCAAGAGAAGAGGAAGGTAAATCTAGCATTGGTCCCTGTTGGACCAAACAAAAAACCAAGATTGACCTTCACTCACCCTACCAGTGAAGTTAATCTATTAAATGATGAATTCACCATCCACGGATCAATCATCCCTGATTGGTTAATTTATGGAAAATTGTAGAAGATCCCCTCTCTCTCTCTCACTCATGGTCACTAACAAAGGCTAGTGGCATTGAAGTACATGAGGACATCAAGCTATGGATTAGGTATATTATGAAGGAAGAAGAGGAAAGAATAATTGTGGAAAATCCAAGACTAGAGAACAAGAAAATGGATGCTCCATGAGCATCAAATATCAAAGGTGTAGAGTTCATAGATCTTTAAAATTTAGAAGTTCATCCACCATTGTGTAGTTTAATCTAAAAATAGATAAATTGGAAAAGGTCACCACTAGGAAAGCCATGGTGAGAGCTGAAGAGTTCACCTTCTAAAATATTGAGCCCTTTATAGGCTTAACCCCAATAGGAGGACAATAACTTGGTGAATCGCCTATCCACAAGGAAGATGTTGAGAGTTTGATTGAGTCTCAATCAGCTCAAGCTAAGGCTAGGATCTAGGAAATAAAATAGAAATCCAAAATTTGGAAAGAGAAAAGAAAAACTTGGAAACACAAGCCATTTTGTCAATGCTTGACACCATGATGGATATGTTTGAAGATTCATTCTTTGATATGTTTAATTATTTTATTTTAATAAAGCTAAGGTAGGATACCTTAAGCCAATAATGTGAATTAGCGAGGGGGTTAATAATAGAATGGTAAAAAGTGGAGACCCAAAAAATGGATTTCATTGATATTTTGATTAGGAACAAGATTCTTAATTTTAAAACTATCATCTTAGCTCATTTTAATGTCATATTAGTAGTAATAGTTGATAAGGTCCAAGGTCTAAGTGCTTGGAGAAAGAATTTAAATGGGATTTTGATGGGTGACAAATAATTGATCACTAGGATTGATCAGATCCTATGAACTATGTTGGTAAATCCTACCAAGACCATTACCCTTGGAATCATTGATGAATTTGAATACAAACACAAGGTCAATTTCATAATGCAACTAGTTAGGGTCAAGACCCAAGGCTAGTCTAGTAGGGACAATAGAAGAATCTTGGACATGATCTTCACAACCAAAGAGAAAATTGTAGAGGCAAGGGGCATAAAGGAAGCCATGGCTAGGGATGATAGAGACTCAAATGAATTTGTTGATCAAGAATAAGTATGCCTAATGAATCTAGCTGTGGATCTAAAACTCATCAAAGACCAACATCAAAAAACAATGGTGATTCTAAGGAATCAACAAGGGGAGCCTTTAGTAATGGCCCCACCTAGTAGATAATATTCCTTTTGTAAAAATGTTGTAATATTAAGAATAGTAATATTATTTTGTAAGGCATATCCTATTATATTAGCATATTTCCCCTAGGTTAGTTTAATTGTGAAAGACAAGCATATTTTAGAAATTTCTAAGGAAGGGCAATTGTCCTTATCTTTTGTATACCTATATATGGTAACTGATCGGTATATTGACTAAACTTTATATAAAAGACATATATCACCATATTGTAAAGGAGAGAAAATTTAGAGAAAATTTTTTATACTTGGAGAAATTAATTTAATCAAGAAATTTTTTAAAGATTATCCATATTTGATATGCCAATTGCTAACATAGCTTTTCTCTCAATTGTTAGTTTATGTCTTCCATTTGAATAGCTTCTGTGAACTCTGGGTTACATTTTCTAATCATAGGGTTTCTAATCTATGCATATGCTAGATTAGGTGAAGGATCCTAGATTTTCTTCACTTCATTTTAATCTATATTTAGATGTGAAAATTCTATTTGGTTATATAAGTAAA
Source organism: Torreya grandis (assembly GCA_037957365.1). Lineage (NCBI taxonomy): Eukaryota > Viridiplantae > Streptophyta > Pinopsida > Cupressales > Taxaceae > Torreya > Torreya grandis. The sequence continues at coordinate 1,184,620 of JARHVA010004296.1, forward strand.
TCCTTAAAGTAACCTTGGTTATTACTTGTGGTTCTTTACGTTATCCTTCAAAGTTTGCTTGGTATATAGTGAAATTTGATCTTAGGTTATTCTACATTATATATTAGTTTAAATGCATACTCAATTTCAATTGACACTTTTTCATGATATTCAAGACTAAGATAAGTAATCACTCACTTTATTTTATGTCTTACCCTTCTCTTTGCTCTTTTTTTACACTAGATCACTTTAGTGTAGACTTCATTATAAATATACATCTAGATTATTTTTTAGCTTTACTTTGGATCATAATTAACTGAGTTAACATAGATCCTCTACAATTCATAAATAATGGATTGTGACGGCTCCCAACCATCACTTAATTATAAATTTTGTGGAACACTCATACATATCTTTATTGCTATTTCACCATAGGTAACATTAAGTTGCCACAACTTGCTACTCATGCTCTAACTTCTTGTAATTCTAAAATGAGAAGTGTTATATGAACACTAAGAAACTCCATGGTGCATTTAGGGGAATAAACACAAACATATAAGATTATATTATAGAAAACACTTCTACACACTTAGAAAGATGAGACAGTTGACCTACTTGCATATAATAAATAATAAATGCTAACTCTTCAATATCCATTTGCATATCTAAAATCAACATATCAATTATAACAAAAGCAAACAACTAAGAAAACATAAAATTTTATTACATAGAGTTTGGAAATAAAAGGCACCAACACCATGGCATGACAATCAAAATTTGACTTCTTCCTGTATGGATATTTTTTGACCCTTTTGAAATAAGTGTTCTATACTATATATAAACTTGGGGGGGTTTGCCTCATCCTCCAAGTGAATTAAAACTCACGATTACATTATGTAGTTAGAGCCTCAATTCTAACTCTAGTTTCAGAACTGCATCCATCCATGTTCATAATTAACTTACAATTATCAAAATAAAGTTAGCCTATATAATGTGATACAATATGTGTATGCTTATAAAAAAATTCTATAAATTTCATGTTCAAGTTATAAAATAAGTAGACTATGAGTATAAAATTAATGATTTTGCATGGATGTGAAAAAAAATATGATTTGACTTAAGGCTAGTTGGATGTTTGCATGGTGTTGTTGATTGTTGGAGACATTGTAGTAGATACTAGTGTTGAACTGGATGTTTCAACATTATCTTTGTTCTTTGATTCTAAATCAATATAACACTTATGTCCTACATCATGTTGTTGTCTAATAAAGTCCATGTTTATTTATGAGGGTATATGCACTATATTTACCTATTTGAGTAGCTTGGTATGCCCCACCTTTGTATTCTAGAAGTTTATTCTAAAAATATCTACTTCTATCACCTTCTTCCTAGCAAAATTCAACTCGATCTCAATTCATTTAAGTGATAATCATTGAAGGATTTGTTTGAATTTTTCATATTCTTGATAAAGGAGCTGATCAAAATTTATCCTATTAAGAATTTTATGAATTGAGTCTCTTTCCTTTCATAGATTTAATTCCTCTAAGACTTGTAAAATGAGAGATTCATGCTCTTGATAATTTGGCAATACTACCCCAACTATTGTGATCCACTCTCTAGCTTCTTGGTAGCTAATTAATACCAAGTTGAGGGTATTTCAATCCTCAATGATTTCATTAAATCAAGATGGATATAATCCTTATTGGTAATATAAATAATAACTAGCTTTAATTTATTGTCATCCTGCTTCAAAGAATTAAACAATTTATGAGTCTTAGTTATATGAGGATCCAATTTTAACCTCATTATATTAATTGATTCTAGAGCATTATAAGCTTTTATGAAGCCTACTAAACTTTAGTCTCAATTTTCTAAGGAATTTGGACCATATTTTGCTGATATTTTATTTGTTTTATCTCTTGCTCATGCTCCTTCCTGGACATTTCAGTCCCATAATGCAATGTTATCAAAACATCCTTATGAGTTTAAATATATGAATTAAAGTCGTATATATATGGGGACTTTCCCAATTTCCAATTATTTCTCTTAGATAAGGTAAATACATCTTATATTTATTCAAAAGTGATTTCCCTTCCATCTTCATCTTCCACTTTCCTCTTCCTAAACCTTTGGAAACTTCCCGTAGGTGTATCAAACATGGATCTTATTGATGTCTACTCCATAATTTTAAAATGTGGCTTTTGAGAATCCTTTGATCTGAGATTAGCTACCCATGGAGGGATAACTAGTTATGTTAGTTGTGTGTCTTTAGCTATAGTCTCAACTAATTGATCTTCTGATGTTTGTGCTAAAGCTCATTTAAGTATTGAGTCAATAAGGGAGGGAAATATGATTTTATACCAATCCACACCCCCATATTGTGGTAGTGGGTGGATTTTATACATATATTTTCCCTTTTTATCCTTCCCCAAGTATGTTACTATAGTGCCTTGGGAAGAGCTAGTGGAAGGCATTGGCAAGTTTATTTGAGTGGATGATACATGAAGTTGGGAGCTTATCAATGCCCCTTCAACATTTTTAGAAGCCTTCATTTTATTTTTAAGATGGACTAAGGAAATATTAGAGGGAATTTATGCAATGGGGGTAATAATATGTGTGGTTGACAATACTAGATAAATAGAAACAACAAGGGTAAAAGAAACATCCTCTATTTTTGGAGTGACCAGAGGTGTTTGTGTGACAGTACTAAGAGGAACTGAATAAAATGAACCTACTAAATATATGGGAATAAAAGAGGAAATTGGGGAAGAAGGGACTGAAGGTGAAGCTTCCTTACCTAATTTGTCATTATTCATAGATTATTTCCCTTTATCATCTATGAGGGTGAAGGCCTTTACACTTTACAATTCCTCTTGTTCATCTATACATTATTTTGCTAGATTTTATTGCTAAAATGAAGATGTGTAGAATATTAGTTCATCAACATTTGGGATCTTTGGGAGGGGAGGAGCCCTTGGATTCCTCTTGTATAATATTTTATTTTTCTTAGCTGAGGAGGACACTTGTTGAATTGGGTTAGTAGCAACCTCTTCACTTATAGATTCCTAAATAGGAAATTAAGTTGAGTGATCTTGACATTTGAATCAAAGGAGTCCAAGAAAATCGGATCTTCTTAAACTCCTCCATGCCTAGTTTTAGTCACACTAGGATCTATCTTAATGGCCTTAAATACTTGGGGAGATTATTGAGAAGCCTCTCCTTATACTCTATTGGTTATGGGAGTCTGGGGACCTAGAAGTTTGAAGTATTCCATCACCCAAGGGGTGGAATACATGTGTTCATCTCTTGAAAATAAATTGAAGTTTATCCTTGAATTATCTTCAAATGATCCTCCCTAAACCCCACAATTTGTGCCCTTTATATGACTAGGGCATCATCTTTTACATTCAAGAACAATAAATCATGGTTATAAAGAATGCACTATTACGGAATACCCCATCTTTTGATATGATTATGAATTCAACCATGAGGTTTCCAATCTATATAAGGTGAGGTGGCCAATGAATAATTCTTCCTTTTACTGCCAACCTCCCTGAAATGTTTTTCCATTGTGTATCACATTTGACTTATCACCGTAGGGATCCATAGAATGTGATTTTATTTTTCTTTATCGAATCTTCTTATACACTCCACCAAATATGGAATGAAATATCTTGCTCTATGAGTTTATCAGGCACGTACTTAGGGAGGTGTAAGGGATACTAATGACCATAATCATTGTATAATTTGGGTATGGTAAATAGTCACCCTGAGGTATTAATGTACATTATATACTTTTATATATCTTGAGTAATGGGACCTCATTGATAGATTGTCATACCTAAGGATATACACTTTCTATAATAAAGTTGATATGATTAGTGTATTTATATATGTAAATGACTAAGTAATAATCACAAATGTGATTCTTTATGCATTCCAAAGCTAGGCTCCAAATTAACCCATAGTCCAAGTATATAATTCCAATTATTGTGTTAAGGAGGTATGACATCATATAGAAATGGCCTCCAATAGACAATTAATCTTTATGTAGAATTTACTCCCTTAGCCTAATCTCCCCCAGTGAAAATGACATGTCAAAGGTAATTATCATGTCTAGAAGTGGAACCCCTTATAGGTGGAGAAAATGGATGTGTGGGAGGTCGTATGGATTTTTCAAAAGGACCATCTCGATGTAGACCCCAAATCTAAATTTTCTAATAGGCACTAGGTCTTTTTACTTCATGGAAATAGACTCCCTAGGAAGAATCCATCTACTCAAATTTTTTCCAATGAAATTATTCTTATTCCATGCTAACACCCTATGCATGTCCAATATAGCATCTAGAATTGACAAAAATAAATAACTTTGGAAATCATCACCTGAGATATAAGCCACAACCATCTTGTGATTTATTTGATGTAGGAAGATGTTTTTTTGTCACCTTGCTAGAAAAAAATAAGTCTCATAGTAGGTTGATACATGGCATAACCTTAGGCTTAGTTGTCATGAAGTGCAATCCTTACCTTTTGGGAGGGAGTAGGTTTATTACCAAATGGATTTGTGTTGGTGATATATATTATTCATGGTAAAATGTTTCAACATCATCAATGGTGTCTCATAGATATGAATACTTAGCTTACTGATCATTGAGGATAGTAGAGTCAAACACAATGTTTATATACTAAGTAAAATATTTAATGGAAAACTGAGATGGTGGCATTAATCCTCTAAACACCCAATATGATGAATCTATTACCTCCTAACTAGTTTTCTCAAATTTAGTTTCCTATATTTTGAAAACTTCTTTTTGTTGGTCACATCTTTATAGCTGATGGACAAGTGGTTAGGGATTGTTCATAGAGTAACAATTGAGCTCAGAATTTACTTGTGATCAATGAGCATGTTAATATTAATAAGTAAATTGATATATATATTTTGTATTTAATTATATCTCATGTGATTTTAATGCCAAACATTCATAAACTTGTTTTACCTATGCAATTCAAACCTTGTTATCTTATTTGGTAGGGAAGCCATGTCTTTGCATTTTTAGACAAGTGTCATGAAGAAGTTCCACTTTATTGGATAAGCCTATTATGATTTCAATAGTTGGGATTAAATTTTAATGTTGGGACCAAACTAACTAACTCTCACAAATTTTGAGGCTCTGAACATAAACCCTGAACAAAAATTTTGATGACCAAATCCTTCAAACTAAGGGAAATTTTGAACAAAAATCCTGAATAAATTATTTGACCAAAAAATATGATGAAGGAGTTGTAAACAAAATATTCAATGAACAAAAATCACAAAAAAATTATCCAACCAAAAAATCCAATGAATAAGTTTTGAACAAAATTTTTGATGAACAAAAATCTTGAGTAGATTTTTTGACCACAAAAGCTGATAAAGAAGTTTTCAATAAAATATTCGATGATCAAATTTTGAATTTAAGAATTTCTTAAGAATTTTTTTTTTTAAAATTTTAAATTAAAATTAAAAACTTATAATTCCAAGTCCTTCAAAGTATGCATGACTACAAAACCTGCATAAGTACAAAACTCCCAAGAGACATTAACAAGTTAATCTAAAATGTAAAACACCATTATTTGTAATTTGGAGTCTTAAGATAAGGAAAAATACACAAAATTTCCATAAAACAAAGAATAAAAGTTAAAAAAACATGATCCAAATCAAAATTAAAGTGGGTCCTAATTCTCTAAAAAGAATAAGGGGAATGTTGGGGTACAATAGTTTTCATTAAAGATTTATTGAATTTGCCTTCATTTAAAATATCTTATTTAAATGACTTTTGTAATTGAAATTTTAATTCATCTACATGTTTCATAGTCCCATCTTATTTATATAAATGGTAATAGATCTCATCTAGATTATTGGAAATTAATTTGATTTTATCTTCACCCATACCTCTACTATCCTCTAGTTCTTCTATGGCGTTTATCAAGATTTCCATTTTCTAAAGTATACATTCTTCACATTTATAAGATGTATCATCCTATTCTATCTCAAACACTCCTCCTTATACCATTAATTTAGCCTCCATAATTATCATTTATTTCACATCCCTAATTACTTCTTCTCAGACCTTCAAGGTGGAATTATGGACTTTGATCTATACATAAATATCCTACAATTATTGATTGATAAGATCATATATCTTCATCAATTATTTAATGTACTTCATTCTAGTTGAGAGGAAAAAATTTACCCGTGTTTCAAGAGCTTTTCCATATGTGTTTTATTTTTTTATCATGGAAAAAAAACCCTTCTTTATTCATGGAAATTATGTTGAGGCATCAACTAGGAGTATTGCAAGAGTTTCCACTAGATGGAGTAGATAATTAACATAACTTGTTCATTATTTGATATTTTATTTGAGTTTTTCTTGATTTGACTCATATTGTTTAGACCTTTTAATGATCCTCTCACTAGTTTCTCAATTATTATGAATTTCACCTTCCCTTATTTCTTCTCCAAGTGATATCCTTTTCAAATTATAATCTCCTACTATTATTTCTCTGCTATCCTTCTCAACATTTGGCTTAGCAACCTCCACAAACTATTCTCTTGAGGAATTTGATTCAAACCTATATGTGGTATTTATTTTATGCCACATCGAAATATTCAAGTGATTAACTACCACATCAAAATATGGTAATTTAGCTTCAACCACCCTTTTTCTTTTCTAAAGCATAGGTTTCATTCACTAAAATGAAAAGTATTTTAAGGTAACTACTTGAGTAGAAGGTGGAGAAGGAGTAGGTTTATTTAGAGGAGGAGGAGGAGCTTATATGGATCTAGATAGGGAATGTTGGTTCTCTTATTCAATCCATTTTACTATTCCATTTTTGTAGATGAGGCTTTGTATTTTTGTTTGGAATCTAAGATGAACAAGTTGGGATCACCCAAGGTTTTAATTAAATACCATGGTCTTACTAATTTATTGGATTATTTATTTTTCCCTACTACCAAATTTTATTCACATTATTTTCCCATTTTTTTTTAGGATTAGGATCATCATATACACCATCACTTGAACTGGAGGACCCCAAGGATTCAAATATCACCTTAAAATAACTTTTCCTAGGAATTAATAGAGGAGATAGTTTGGTAGAAGAGGTGACTCCTATAAAAAGACTATTGGGTGGAATGTGACTAAAGAGTAGGGATATTATAGTTCATAGGAATATGTAGGTTGGGTAGAGAGAATCAAAGGAAATTATTGGCTAGGAGGTAGGTCACATGAGAGGGTATATTTAGCATCTACATGTGGGTACCCCAAATCTTCCATTTGAAGGTGATTTTAGTGTTGATTCTAACATCTCTGAAGGTCAGAGTAAAATGGATTCAAAATAAACAAGACTAGAGGAGATGGGGGAGGAATCTACATCCTAATCACTGGTAGTGCTCATGCTCACTTGTGGGTTGTATGAGCTTATAGGTATGGTCGATTATGTTATAGAGTCATAAGATTAGTATATATCTTGTAATAAACCAAAATTGAATGGAAGACATTCATGTACATAGCATGTGATATTTTGTGATCATATAAGCTTCAAAATGGGTAGAGGGTTTTTAATGAAAAAAAGTGATATGTAGGGTGAAGGGAGTAGCTAGAGAGGGACAAAAGGAGGATCCAAGCTCAACATGCAAAGGAATTAATAGGATGAAAGGGATGCACTTGAAGGAATGAACCTAACTATATTTTATGCATTAAATCAAGGGCACAGAGGACATGAGGAAGAAGACAAGGAGATGTGCGTAGAAGTGGAACAACTAGTGACAACACTCTAAAGAGGTGGAGGTTAAATGGGAGAAAATAAAGGGGATATAACAAGAGATGAGGTGAAGGTGGACTAGGAAATAGATGAAGAGATAGGTGAAGAAAATAATGAGGTCTCATATAAAGATGAAGGTGGAAAATGATGAAAGGAGCCAGACATGGACATATAGGAGAAGAAAAAAGAAGGTAAGGAAGAACACAAAATGTAATCAAGGGAAATGAAAAAAATGAAATCAAATGGAGAAAAGAGAAAAAAAAAAGGTAGAAGATGGGGGTTTGAGGAATGTCCTGAAGAATGACAGAGTGGGGAATTGAAAAGGATAGGGAAAGAAGTTTAGCAATCATGAAGGGTAAGGAAAGGATGAGGGATATGGGAGGCCATGAAAATTTTGAAAAAAAAGTCTAAAGAAAGACTAAGGAGAAAATAGTTTAGTGATGAAAATGAAAAACAAGGAAATACATGGAATAAAAGGAAATAGGAGGAAAAAGGAGTGAAATGAGGGCTCAAAAAGTATGACAAGAGAGTGAAGAAGTAGGTGAAGATGTGACCAAGTAAGCATGGATAATGATAGGTAAGGAGAGGAATAATGAAAAAAATTAGAGGGTGGTGTTTGAGGTGAGAACGAGATGGAAAATGGGAAAGGGGTTAAGAAAAATGAGGGGAAGTGAAGGATGAGTGGGTAAGAAGATGATGAGATAAAATATGTGTTAATAAAATTATTAGAGGAGATTGACAAGATGAATGGGTGATTAGAAGAGATTGACAAGCCAAAAAGTGGTGAGGTGGTGAAGAAATAGGGAGAACACAATGAGAGGGCATGAGATGAAAATAAGGGATGAATATTAGGGATGATAAGAAGGAAAAGGAAGAATTGAAGTAGGGATATAAAGTACAGACACTCACATAGATGTAAAAGATAAGTGAGTACCAAGATGGAAAGAGGAAAAGAAGAATGTAAAGTGAAAAAGGCTAGGAATGATAAGAATAAAAGCACAATTATGGAAGGATTCTCAGAAGATAAAGACCTTGTTAGAAGCTAGTTGTGGAGAAAAAAATGGAAAAGGTGGTGAGAGTGGAAAATTAACAAAGAGTGGTGGCACACATAATAAAATAAAGGGAGACTAGAAGAAATAGAAAGTAGGCTAGATTAAAAATATGGGAAAGAGGAAAACAAGAACTAAAAATTAGAATGAAGGTGGTTTAGAATCAATAGAAGAGAAGTAAGAATGTGGTATTAAAGAAGAGGAGGTAAAAGTGTCCCTCGATGTGTAAATGAATAGGATGATGTGGAATTGGTGAGGAAAATAGAATGATAAAGAGGGTACAATAAATAGTCAAGGGTGAGTGGAGATGATGAGGATAGAGAAAGAAGGAAAGCTGGTAAAGGTCAAGGTTGGTAATAGGGGGAAAGAGAGACAAAAAAGCAAAAGGTGGGTGGAGAAGTGAGTTACAAAGCATATATAAGGAAATATGATGGGGAAGCCAACAAAGCAGAGTAGGTGGTGGCTTTATGGGAGATAAATGGGGCCAATGAGGAAGGTTGGCAATCCTTATGTTAAAAGAGATAGACAAGATGAAGTGAGGGAGGTGGTCAAAGGATAGGTAGAGAAGTAGAAGAAGAGATTTTAGGTGAGAAGGGAAAATAAAATAAAGGATGTGACCAAGATGACCCTAGTAATTGAGCACTACCTACATGGTCTAAAAAGACCTCAAGCCAATGTAGTTCCCCCATCAATTGGAAAAAATAAAGAGGAAGTACTGGTGATGTTAGAATATAAGGATGATAGGAAAAATCCAAAGCTTCCTTGATATAATATGCCCTAAGAATGAGGGTGTTATTAGTAATAGAAATTAATGAGAAGAAAAAGTGGAGAATAATTAGTTGTTAGTGGCTAAACTACCCTTAGAAGTCAAGCAGCACCTACATAGTCGATGGACATCAGGTTAATGTAGTTCAACAAGGGTTGGGTGAGTGGTGTTCAAATTGGTTACCCCAATTTGATGGAGCACATGGGTTGGTTTGGGATGATGGAGAATGTTTTGTAAAATAGTAGTTTCGGGATTTGCTAAAAGTGTATGGTGTAGATTGGTGAATAGTTACCATAGTGATCCCACATTTAGTAGGATGAGAGACACACATGGGTAACATAGGATAAATAAGAAGGGAACATAATACTAAGCACCACAAATTAACTTCAATGGAGCTAATCCAAATAAGAGGTACCTTTTAAGAGAAGGTTTCACCTTCTAAAATTATGTTAGAGTAGAATCTTGGAGATAGAATTTACCACGATGAACTGAGTTTTAGGAAATGGGCTTCTATTAGGATCTACATAGTCACTTTGGCCAAGGTTCATCATCTCTATAATCTAAGTTTTAAGGGTAGTAGTGAAGTGACTACCTATAAAAGAATTATTTGATGCACAAGTATATTATACAAGGTATAAAATTGGAAGCATTGTGAAGGATAGAGGATAGATCGTGCCTGACCCAAGAGTTGCATGGTTAGGATAGATGAAAGGTGACCATATCTATATTCTCTATCCTAGTTCCTTGGAACCGATGACTTGGGGTTCCACTTAGAAGAGTCCCTAGTATTAGGGAGCTATGTGGTCAAAGATATTAGTTATACAGTTGGATTAGATGGGGGAGTTTTAACAATAGAAAGCATTTAGGAGTTATCACCACCAACAATAATGGTAGTTTTCAAGGTGTGATCATTACAATGGCCCATGGTTGGAAACTAATTTATGTTAACCAAGCTAAAGGTAACAATGATGAAAATGTCCACTAGGCCCACAAGGATCACAAGATGAAAAAGTAAGGAAAGACATCAGATACAGATAAAATGATAAGGGCAACAAAAAGATATCATGACAGTGTATAATGGCTTTATCTAGATGACCAATCAAATTAAGGGTGACGTGTCCACAGAAAAAGGTAAGCAAACATGATTTTTTAAAGTAGGAATATCTTTCAATGGAATCAATAACATCATATGACCTTCCCCATCAATGGAATGGAGAATTATGTCGATGAGGAAGAATGGTCAGGTATTATATTTAAAGAATCATGATAAGGATGAATGTCTATAATTCAGTTATTTGGTTTTGCAAGTTATAGAGAGTGTAGATAACTACATAAGGTTGAAGATGGAGAATAATGGGAATAATGGTTGAGATAATTAGTAACCCTAGTGGCTTGAAATAATCAGTATGGTGAATGAGTAGATCTACCAAATATTGCAACATGTAATAGAGATAATGAAAGTACTATTAGATCAACAATAAGAGGAAAGGCACCCATGGCCTGAGCTTGAGATTTAAATTATACCTCTATATTAATGGATAAGGGAAGAATTTCACAATGCAAAATGTAGGGATGGAGAATATGACCATCAACCTATCTATAAAGGGAACCCTCACTGTCCAAGTAAATGTGTGTTGAGGCAATAACTAGCAGTACCTATACAAGAAAAATAACTAGAGTAGAGGGATGCAATCATTATGACAAGCAAGCAAGGTGAAAGACCTAGAGTAGAATATGATTCTCACTCTATGGGGATGAATTCAAAAGAGGATAATAGATTACACCCTTTAACAACTATTGAGATAGGGAATGTTACAAATGTTAGTTTGGGAAGCAATCAAGTGCAAGGATGGTTGAACACAAATCGAGAGTCACAAAATAATCAACCTATTGATTAGGTAAGAAGATAATGTATGTAGGGTCCTCAGGTGAGGTGTGGATATTCTAATAACTTTGTATGTGTCATGCAACTCCTCATAGCCTAAATAAAATATTGCACAGTTTGTTGTAAATATGTACAAAATGTGTTGGATGTCACTAGTCAAATATTATCATGCTTAAGGTTATGTGGATATTTATGAATGTTATGGTTATGGTTATGATTCGTATGGTTATAGTTATTTTGATCTAGTTTAATTTAAAAAACAATGATTATTTTTTTTGTAACACTAAATGATAAAAGTCATGATGAAAACATCAACCAAGCACATTAAGATAAGAATAGGGCACGATGCTTTATTTTTGATAAGGACTGAAAATAGACCCAAAGTGGGATTGGGTTAATGAATATAATCCCTTAAAATTCTATTAATGATTGGTCTTTAGTTGATAAAAAAGGTTTCTTTCTCATAGGGTATCAAGTAAGCTCTAAATCCCTTGATTTACAGATAGACTAAAGGGAAGATGGGTGATAGGTGGTGTGAAAGGTGATGGGTGATATGTATGATAACCACATATGAATTAGTTTTCCCATTATATAGGTGACATAAGAATGGTAATAGAAAATTATATGTCATATGTTAGATTTAGACTAATCAATGTAGGAAATCTACATGTGAAAGTTGATTACAACTTCCAACTTATTATGTTACTTGAGAGCCGATTGTGGCTTTAGATTTTTTTGTGATATTGGGTCTTTTAGTTTATTATTATATGTGGGAACCTAATCGATGAGGGAAAATTTTGAGAAATTTATCCACTTTTGACACATTTAACTTATCCATCCTTCAAGGGAGTGGTCTAAGCTTATTGGCTTTGTTTAATGCTCTTGATAACTGTCCTTCGAGGGAGCAGTCTAACTTATATTTAGCAATTGTTATTTTATTTTTGGGTAGTTTTCCTTTGAGGTAGTAGTCTTTAATTCTTAAGATATTGACCCAAGTAGTATTTTTGAATCCAAATTGTTTTTGGATGTAATGTTTTTAGACATAGATAGGTCTAATTAGGTTCAGAGGTTTACCTTTATGAGGGAAAAATTTTAACACAAGAAGGTTAATGATATGAAAAGGTATGGTTTTTGAGGGATAATGACCATGGGATTCCATCTTGTTAGATATGAAAAGTATACATGAGAACCATGCCATGGGTAGAGATATGGCACCCACATTTAGGATTAGGCTATGACTGCGATGGCTAATCACATGGTTCTATGTTGAAATCATTTGTCCTCAAAAGGAAAGGAGAAAGATGGGTTAAAATATCCTAATCAAGGGATGAGCTTAAGTTAGATAAAAAGAGTGAGCTTGATCCTTCTTTAATATAAAAATAAATGCAAATGCAAAGCATTAAGGGGCTCAAGTTTTGGTTTGCCTTCGATAGAGGAAAAATGATAAGCTCATGATCCATACTTATGGGTAATGATGTAGGGTCTAATCCAATTGAAATTAAACTTGCCTCATTTACTCTTCTCCATGTTGGTCACGTGTTGGTTTTCCTTTAGGATAAAGTCTCTGATATTAGATTCTAGTTGTTTGAGGTGCTTATTATAAGTGAATTTGATATGTTATTAATAGATATAGAGGTCGATGAGGGATACTAAATGATAATCATCAAGTAGCTCAAGTTGAGATAAATAGTGCTAACAAAAATCTTCCCAAAAAATAAGCTCTTGCAAATATATGTGAAGAGAGGGGATTTGGACTTCAAGAGGTAATACTACCTCTACTTTGAAGACTAGAGAGAAAGGGTAACACCCATAGAGGTTTGAATGCTAGTGTGATAGGCTCATAATGTCAATGGGATGTACAAGTGCCAGTCTCATCTTGAAGCACTAACAACTTTGGTTAGTATTTTTTGTAGGGTCTTGTCGGAGGCTTTTACTTGTCCATTTGCTTGTGGATGGTAGGGTGAAGAAAAACTTAAATTTATGCCAAATGCATCACATAAGGCTTGGACTTGCTTATTTTTTAAGGATTTATCATTATCAATGATGATATTAAGAGGAACACTAAAGTGGCAGATGATATGATGGTTTATAAAGTTGAAAATCTCTACTTTGGTTGAGATAATGGGAATAAATTCCACCTATTTGGTGAAATATTTAGTGGATTTTATGATTTATATATGTCCCTACAAAAAATGGGGGTTAATTTCCCTAATTAAATCAATCCCCCATTGAGAGAAAGGCTAAGCTGCCTTAGATACCTAGAGGCTATTAGCTAGTACATGATGTAAATAAGCATGTTGTTGACATTTAACACACTTTTTTACATAATCATAATAGTCTTGGTTGAGGGTGGGACAATAATAACCATGGAAAAGGATACATTTAGTGACCTCTAGGATGCTAAAGTGTCCCCCACAAATCCCATCATGTATTTCCTTGATAACATGGGAAGCTTTATCGTTACATAGGTAATGAATAAGGAGACCATCAAAACCATGTTTGTAAAGGATTCCCCCTAGTATGGTGTAACAAGAGGTACTCTAAACAAAGTCTCTTTGGGTATTCCTAGAATGGTTGGGAGGAATGATGCCTAAGTTGAGGTAGTTAAGAGTTTGGTCATACCAAATGTTTGGTGGGGATTCCTCCACACTACAAATGGTAGGGAGATTAGATTGGTTATATGAGGGAGTGGTAAGATAATTAATAGTGACAAGGATTTTAGAATTATAAGGCTAAGAAGGGATTTGAGAAGCAACGTAAGCCATTGTATCTATTAATTTTTTGATAAATCAAGGAATATATTAGATCAGGTAATGTTTGAATGATGCTTATTGGGTGAATATTTTGTCACCAGATAACTGATGGAAAAATACGTATATCAACCTTAGCATAAGGAGATATATATAGCAAAATTTGTAGGTTTACCATAGCAAAATGAGATAAATCTCTCCTCTCATCAAGGGGAGGTTCCCTATAAGGTAGGGGAGGTTCCCTATAAACTAATATAACTAATATAAGCTGAAAATACACTCAGGGGTGAAATCACATTTCCATCTCTCTTTTTATAGAGATGATGTTCACAAAGTAAAGGAAAATTCTTGTGTAACTACTAAAGGCATTTCTCTTCTTTCAAAAATGATGTTCATCAAACAATAGGAAACCTTTTTGGGTAGTAATTGTAACCACAAGAAACCCATGAAAGCACAAAGTCTTTCATTGCTTCTCTCACTGATTCAAGACAAAGTAACGTAGTAGAATGAAGTGTAGCACAAAGTATCCACATCAACTACAATAGATTAAAAGATTATGAAGGATAATGGGAGCTCAAAGTCTCTCTACTATCCTTTTCACTAAAACACAAAACACACAAACTAAAGACAATTATGGTAGCACAAAGTCTCCCACAGTCAGCTTCAGGACACCTTCCAAGTTATTTCCACTTGTTCTAATTATTTTATTAAATGGACAAGACTGTATTTAGGAAAAAGACATAAGAACAATTTCCTAGATAATACAAGCTATTTTAACACAAAGTCTAAAAGGTCACTCACTTTCTCATTCACTTGATAAAATATGATTAACAATCTAAGCTCAAAGTCTTAGGAATGCCTATCAATTTGGGCATAGTTTCACTTCTAATAACATAGAGATCTCCCTTATACAAAATAGGAGATTACAATATATATCAGCCAAAAAAAGACTTCGGTGCTTGTTTCCAGTAAATGGCACATGCTACATTCAATGCCTTGAATGCATTTGGAAAAATCTATGAAGGGGCCATACTAGAGTAGGATATCAACCTATATTCTAGCATTTTAATCATCTCAAATGTCTCTACCAAAGCATAGGCTACTTGGTCCTCTTTATGATGCTTACATGGCTATCCATTCACCTTTACTCAAAGTGGGAAAAATAGGCCATGCTAATGAATACTCGTATCCTCTAATATCCACCTGATGGATTGTTCCACCTACTAGAAATAACTCTCCTACAGATATTTCTAGATTTTTTATAGTTTTTCTCTATTTCCTTGCCATATTTTTCCTTTCCCTGGTGATCTGAGCTCTCAGGCTATCTTCTCACTTTTTGTTGGCTCCTTTAGCTCCTTCCTTGGCTGGTCACTGAGTTTGTTCTTGGGTCTACATCTTTGAAAATCAATGGATATTTTATTACCCTAAATTTTATGTCTACGGGGACATCATTGGTCACTTGGTCACTTGAACCACTTTGAACCTTGAACCTTTGAACTCTTTTGGTTTAAAAGTTCAAAGGTTCAATGGTTTAACGGTTTGGTTATTTAATGTTTTGTAGAGAGCCACATTCACTCTCTTTTTTCTTCTATTGAACCATTTGGTTGAACTTCTTTATGGAATCTTCTATTTCTTTCATTCACTCAAAGCTTTTATTCAAACTTTGAACTCTTTGAACCTTTGAACCATTTGAACCATTTTGGTTCAAGGTTTAATGGTTCAATCTTCACTCTTTGAAGCCTTCTTTTCTTTAAGTCCATCGAAGTCATTGAACATTTGAACCCATTAAACCTTTGAACCTTGTGAAGTTGGGGTTCAATGGTTTAATGGCTCAAAGTGGTTCATTTCAACTATTTGAAGCTCATCACTAAGTATTTTGATCAAACCTTTGTGTTGAACCATTATCAAAACATTAAGGAAAAACCTCAAGTGTTTTGAACTTCCTTTGAAGAAAGCCCACCAGTTGAACATGTGACTTCTTTAGCTGAAAAGGCTTGAGTATTTGAAAAACTTAACTGCTCAGAATATTTTTGAAAAAGAAAAGAGAGAGTTTTGGTCTATAGGACCAAAATAGTCGGTATGTTGTCCATAAAAGCAAGTGACAAATTTTGGGAACAATAGTTGGCTCCAATTGGGTAACTTCCATTGATTGAAATTTTGAAATAGTCAAAGGGAGTAGAAACTAGAATCTCAGTGCCTTCATTTATGCCATTGGGCTACAGAGTCATGTTACCTAAAAAGAAAGTCTCCAAAAACCAAACGGTGCTAAAAACAAATGAGAAACACAAAAAAAAGAAAGACTATACATATATACAAATGTATAACTGATCTTATCTGATACTTCAAGGATTTAAGTGCTTCAAATACTATCCACTATGAGGCAGAGTGAATGGCATTCCATCTTGATATTTTAGCTAGAAACTATTTTCACCATTTAAATGATGAATGGCAAATGGGCCTCTCCATAGGGAATCCAATTTTCCATGCATTCCTTTTTGTTATCTCCTCTTGTCCCACAACAAGACTTGATTTCCAATCTAAAAATCATGGATCTTTACTTTCTAGTCGAAGAGTCTCTTCACTAGACTTTGATGCGTATCAATTTGGTCCACCACCATAGTTTATTACTCATTAAATTCAGTCAAGAACATGATCCTCTTATCGATGGAACTTTCATAAGTTAAATCTTCTACTGCTTTTACTAACTTTAATGTTGGTAATTATAGGGTGATTGGTATCTCTGCATTGAGACCATATAGAAGTTGGAATGGGGACATACCAATTACCCTCTTGGGTGTAATTATATCTACCCATAAAGCATCGAGTAATGCTTTATGCTAGGTTCTCTAATTGTCATCTATCATCTTCTTGATAATGGTCACCAAGTTCTTGTTACTTGATTCTTCTTGACCATTTCCTTGTAGATAATAGTTATAAGAGTGGGAGAGAATAATCCCATAATAGTAGCAGAACTGGGTAATCTCATGAGAAGAGAAATAGGCTACATTGTCTATTACAATCTTGGTTGGGACCCTAAACTTAGAAATGATGTTTTTTTTGAGGAAATTACATACTACTTCTGAAGTAGCAGGATTGACTGGAATGGCTTCCACCTAATTGGTAAAGTAGTTTGTGGCTATGAGAACATAATCATGTCCAGTGCTTGAAGACCAGTTTATAGCACCAATGAAATCAATACCCTACTATTGAAATGGATCTTCAATTACTACTTGCTTGGGTGGTAATGTAGCCAATTTGGGTCTTCCAATGAACTATTGACATAGTTCACACCTACGTACCCATTTGTATACATCTTGAAATAGAGTAGGCCAGTAATACCTAGCTCATAAAATCTTATGAGTAGTCACAGGTGTAGAAAAATGTCCTCCATAAGCCAAATTGTGGAAGTAATCCAAAAATTTGTTCTACTACACTTTAAGGTTCCTCTTATATAGACCGTTGTCCCACAAGACAAAGTTGGTAGCTTTCAACTTAACAGTCCTCTTTTCTTTATGAGACAAGTGAGCAGGACACTCACCATAGGTAAGGAAATGAGAAATATTTGAATACCACTCATTTGTAATGGTGACAAAGAGAACTATTGGCATGTCTTTAACTTTTGTTTCTTCATGCCCTGCTTCTTATGGTATGTTATCAGTGATTAATTGGTAGAGACCCCTTCCCTAAACAAGCTTTGTTGGTTTAATAACAAGATCAAACTCCTAGATTTTAGAAATCTAATTGCCCCTTTTGGTTCCAAACTCTTGTTGAGTTAGTATGGACTTTACTGTTGTATCAGAAACTAGAGAAATAGTGTGTCAGTTCAAGATGTAAAAATGGAAGTGTTTTACTGTATTTACCATAGCATAAGCATGCTTCTCAATTTTTAAATACTTTAGCTCATGAGCTTTGAGAGGACAACTCATGAAGGATATGGGAGACTCCATAGCTTATTTGTTCTACTAAACTAAAATAGATAAAAGTGTGTGTTTAGAAGCATAACTATACATCATGAAGTCTTTGGTATAATTAGGACAAACCAGTATTGGGTCATGGGCGATAGCTTCCTTGATGTCTTCAAATATTGATTTGCCTTCTTCAGTCTAGCTGAAAGTAGATTTACCCTTCATCATATTAACAATGTGGTGAGTCTTTTTTGTGAATTTAGGAATGAACCTTCATAGAAAATTCAATTTTCCAAAGAAAGAGTGGACTATGGTCTTATTGGTAGGAAGAGCAAGCTCTTGGATGGATTTGACCCTTTCCAGTTCGATCGTTATGCCTTCTTGGGACACAGTGTGACCAAAAAGTTTCCCTTTTGTAACCTCAAAAATTGATTTCTTGGGATTAAGATAAATACCATTCTACCTACATCACTCCAACACTTATTGTAAATGATGCACATGTTCAAGACAATGCTTAGAAAAGACTGTCAAATCATCAAATTATACCACAATGAACTTACCCATTTCATTTCTAAAATCAAGATCCATCACTCTTTAGAAAGTGGTGCCAGCATTGATCAAGCCAAAAGGCATTTTGTGATATGTAAAAGTGCCCTAAGGTGTTGTGAAAGTGGTCTTATGTTGGTCTACTTCACCAACCTTCACTAGATTATATCCTTACAAACCATCTAACATTGATAACATCTCAGCACTAGTTAGTATTTGCAGTAGCTGATCCATGATGGGTAGTGGATAGTTGTCTTTTAAAGATGACTAATTCAAATTTCTGAAATCAACCCATAGGTGAATTTCTCCATTCTTATTTCTCACAGGGACTATATTCACAATCCAAGTGGAATGATGGATTGGAAAAATAATTTTTGCATTCAGTATTTTCTATACCTCAGACAAAATCATGCTTGATATTCTAGGGTTGTACTGCCTTTGCTTCTACTTATGAGGCAATGACCCAATCTTGAGAGGAATTTCATGTTGGATTTCTTCAAGTTTAAGAGGTTTTAGATCATCATAAGAGTATGCCAAAACATCAATGTAATGGTGAAGCAGAGTGATAAACTTGAGTTTTTTATTAGAGGTACAACAATTTCCAATGTTGACCATTTTGTGATTATCTTATATACTCAAATTTATTTAATTAAAATCCTTACAGGATTTTGAATCCATTTGTTATTCCTTGATAAACCTATCATGCTTGTTGAAATTTTTCTCAAGAGAAATAAATCCTTTGGGAATTTTATTCCCTTTGAGCTGAAGGAACTCTTCATCAACTTTTAAATTTGTTTCCAGAGTTGATTCCCATGGTGGAGATTCAATACCTTCAAAATGAACCTTTTGAAAGCTATTCATCTATTCTAGAAAAGCAATGATTTGGTTGTCACCATTGAACACCTACCAATATTCAACATTATCAAGTACACTTGATTGAAAGACCAACTCAATAGTGTACCTATTTTCTTCAAAATCTTGGTGAGGGACCAAGAGAGTTGTAGAGATGGCCAATACATCTGCATGACTATTAAACTCTCTAGGCATGGAAGAAATACTAAAAGCATCAAATATTTCAATGCAGTCCCATACCAAATTATGATAATGTCACAATCTCTCATTTTTGGTTTGATACAGGTTCCTCACCTGACAAATCACTAGCTCGGCATCTTCTTTGGCATGAAGAAGTTTGACACCTTGATCTTGAGTAGCCTTTAATCTGAGCAACAACAATTCATATTCAATAGTGTTGTTAGTGTTTCTAAACTACAACTTATATGCATAGGGGAAAATATCTCCTTGAGGAGATATTAAAACAACTCCAACTCTAGAACTATTAGAAGAATTACTGCCATCAAATTCTAAAATCTAGACATCATCAGAATTTGATCTTCTTTCAAATTTTTCTTCATCAAGAAGGGAAGATCCCTTTTCATGTGTACTACACCCTACAAATTTTTATAATACATTATTTGAATTTTTTGGATTCTCACTTAGTAAGCTTTCATCTGCTAAAATAGGAATGTCTTTAGTAGACAAAAAGTAATTACCCATGCCTGAAGACTCAAACAAAATTTGAGCTTCAGGGGCTGAGATTTGGGTGACAATATACTTTGCCTCCTTCTCAAGAAGTAGCTATTACATGATTCCATTCATAGGTATCCTCACCTCAGATAGGTCCATGCTCAATTCTCCACCAACATCCTTGCAAAAAATTTGTCCAAGCAAAATGCCATAGGAAGCTGGAACGTCGCCCACCAGGGTTGTCATTTTAATCCTCTTTTCTAGAAATGCCACAAATGCAAATTGGGCATCCTTGATTTGTCTTAGAAATGGCACTTTCTTATTTTCCATGGAGAAACATCTCTTAAAAGTCTTGGTCAGTGTGAGACCAAGATATTCTACCACCTTAGTGGGCATGACATTGTTAGAGGTGCCAGAATCTATAATGTAATTGTTTAGCTGATGAGTGCTTATCAATAGGGAGACATAAAATGGTTATATCTTTCTAGGGGCAGATAGAGGATTAATCACGAGATTATTCTGGGTGGATGTGTTCTTGGGGGGACCAAGAGTTACCTTCAAAAAAAATTTTCCTATAGGGATAGTTTTATTCTTGATGCATTGAACTAACCTATCCAACTGCTTAGGGTTGGATTCCAAGAATTTAAACTCTGACATTTGAATTTTGGTCTTCTTAGTATGGTCAATTATATCAAATGACTAAAATGAATTCAAAATGGAGGAAGGCAGTCCATGAATCTTGTTTTTACTAGGTGTAGGATTGGTCTATGAATTTGAAGCAGAAAGTGAAGGAATATTTGAGGTGCTTACTTTTTTGGTGATCACTGGATCCTTTGATTGGAAAGGCAGAGAAGTTCCTTGTTTAGCAATTGAAATTTTTGGTTGAGATTCTTCCTTTATTTTTCCTTTATCTACTTGTTGAGCTGACTAGTTATGGGACCTAATAAATACTATGTATGATCCATCAAATGCTTCACCTTTACTTCTGGATTCATCCTGGTAATTCAAGAAACCAATGTTGGAGTCACCAGCTAATTCTTCTTGTTCTTCTGCAAAGAGATCATCATCATCTTTTTAGTTCAACTTAGGTTGGAAAGAAAAATTGGATTCAGTTTCAAGATATCCAACTACTAAGTTAGTTGGTGTTGCTTCAATGGCAAGTTTCCCTAGTGGGAAGGAAGGTGATTTGGTTGCCCTTGATTTTTGATAGCATTGCCCTGATATGACTAGTTTGGAAACGTCCTCCTTGGTATATCATGATAAGGAGGAGGAATAGACATCCCTTAAGCCATTTTATTTTTTAGAGCTAGCAATTCATGTACTAGTTTTTGCACCATGGGATCAATGGTGCCTGTAGAAGAATATTCAAAAGAAGAAAAAGATTTACTTCTGTTAAGATCTCTTTTTATCTTCCCTACCAAGATAAGATCATCTTCAACCTCAGTGGCCAAAATTTGAGCTACAACAAGATCTATGTGGCCAAAACACCTCAATAGGAAACTCACTTTAGGAAGCTATGAATTGATGAAGAAGTATTTGAGATTCTTAGGTGTTGGCTGAGCAATTGTAGGAATCCTATTCCTCAGCTTATCAAACTTGGCTTGAAGTCTCTCATATGTTCATGAGGCTCTTTCTTCATTTGTTTGAGCTGAGCCAATAGGGCATGAGCATCCCTTGAAGGATTAAACCTTGATTCAAACTTAGCTTTGAGGGTGTTTTAGTCAGTGACAGTTTGGGCCTACAGATGATAAAATAAGTCTATAGTAACACCTTGTAATGTTTCTATAAATAGCGTGATTGATATGTCCTCATACTCCATGCCTATCACACCACAAGCTATGCAAAAGGCTTCTATGTCCTCATACTCCATGCCTATCACAACATAGGATATGTAAAAGGTTGTTATATGTTCATCAGGATGAACCCTTCCATCACCATAGAACATGGGGAATTTTTTTGTTGAGCTATGGGGTAGCTTATGTAGAGGTAGGGTCAAACTCAGGGGACTAAAAGTATTACCCCAGGGGCCTTGAGCTACCATGATATGGTTGTTGAAAGGAGATTTAATAAATCTCTATGGGATATGTATGGACAAAGATCTATTAGTAGAGGAAAGAGAAGCTTTGCTTGTTATTGGAGACCTAACGTTGGTAGGAGGAAAACTCCTAGTTCACTAGAGGTGAGATTGTGGAGGGGAAAGATCAAAGTTATTTTTCTACACAAACTCAAATATAGGGTCAACAATACCTTGAGATCTCTAACATTGCATGTATTATGGATCTGCCAGAGTGTAACATGGAAAAGGAAAATAACTATAACTACTTCAATTTGAAGCTTGAGGCTTCAAACTATGCATTTTTCCCCAGTGGAATCACCAAAAAACTATTGGGTGAATATTTTGTCACCAGCTAACTGATGGAAAAATAATTATATCAGCCTTAGCATAAGGAGATTTATATGACAAAATGAGTAGGTTTATCACAATAAAATGAGATAAATCTCTCCTCTCATCAAGGGGAGGTTCCCTCTAAACTATTATAACTAATATAAGCTAAAAATATAGTCAAGGGTGAAATCACACCATCCATCTCTCTTTTTTCAGAGATGATGTTCACAAAGTAAAGGAAAATTCTTGTGTAACCACTGAAGGCATTTCTCTTCTTTCAGAAATGATGTTCAACAAATAATAGGAAAACTTCCTAGGTAGTAACTGTAACCACAAGAAACCCACAAAAGCACAGTCTTTTGTTGCTTCTCTCACTGATTTAGGATAAAGTAACATAGTAGAATGAAGTGTAGCACAAAGTCTCCACCTAAACTACAATAGATTAAAATATTATGAAGGATAATGGGAGGTCAAAGTCTTTCCACTGTCCTTTACACTAAAACACAAAACACACAGACTAAAGACAATTATGGCAGCATAAAGTCTCCCACAATTAACTTTAGAACACCTTCCTAGTTATTTCCACTTGTTCTGATTATTTGATTAAATGGACAAGATTGTATTTAGGAAAAATACATAAGAACAATTTCCTAAATAACATAAGCTATTTCAACATAAAGTCTGAAAGGTCACTCACTTTATCATTCACTTGATAAAATATGATTAACAATCTGAGCTCAAAGTCTCAAGAATGCCTATCAATTTGGGTAGAGTTTCACTTCTAATAATAGAGAGATCTCTTTTATACAAAATGGGAGATTACAATATATATCAGCAAAAGAAAGACTTCAGCACTTGTTTCCAGTATATGGCCCATGTTGCATTCAATGTCTTTAATGCATTTGGAAAAATCTATGAAGGGGCCATACTGGAGTAGGATATCAGCCTGGATTCTAGCATTCTAATCATCTCAAATGTCTCCTCCAAAGCATGGGTTGCCTAGTCCTCTTTATGATGCTTGCACGCCTATTTATTCACCTTTACTCAAAGGAGGAAAAATAGGCCATGCCAATTAATAGTCACGTCCTTTGATGTCCACCTAGTGGACTATTCCACCTACTAAAAATAACTCTCCTATAGATATTTATAGATTTCTTGTAGTTTTTCTCTCTTTCCTTGCCATGTTTTGTCTTTCCCTGGTGATCTGAGCTCTCAAGCTATCTTCTTGCTTTTTGTTGGCTCCTTTGGCTCCTTCCTTGGTTGGTCACTAAGTTTGTTCCTGAGTCCACATCTTTGAAAATAAATGGATATTTTATTGCCCTGAATTTGACATCTATGGGGAAGTCATTGGTCACTTGAACCACTTTAAACCTTGAACCTTTGAACTCTTTTGGTTCAAAAGTTCAAAGGTTCAATGGTTCAACGGTTCATCGATTCAATGTTTTGTAAAGGGCCACATTCGCTCTCTTTTTTCTTCTACTGAACCATTTCTTTGAACCATTTGGTTGAACTTCTTTTTGGAATCTTCTGCTTCTTTCATTCACTCCAAGATTTTATTCTAACTTTAAAATCATTGAACCTTTGAACCATTTGAACCATTTTGGTTCAAGGTTTAATGGTTCAATATTCACTCTTTGAAGCCTTCTTTTCTTTAAGTCCACCGAAGTCATTGAACCTTTGAACCCGTTAAACCTTTGAACCTTGCAGAGGTGGGGTTCAATGGTTCAAAGTGGTTCATTTCAATTATTTGAAGCCCGTCATTAAGTCTTTTGATCAAACCTTTGCATTGAACCATTCTCAAAACACTAAGGAAAAGTCTCAAGTGTTTTGAACTTCCTTTGAAGAAATCCCACCCATTAAACCTATGACTTCCTTAGCTGAAAAGGATTGAATATTTGAAAAACATAACTACTCAGAATATTTTTGAGAAAGAAAAGAGAGAGTTTTGTTCTATAGGACCAAAATGGTCAGAATGTTGTCCACAAAAGCAAGTGACAGATTTTAGGAACAATAATGCTAAGAGTTTGTCAACTAAAATTTAGTATTTTTTCAAGACATCATTTTATTTATAGGATCTATTTACCTAGTTGACCATGAGGTGGGAATCACCACAGACATGGATTATCTTAATTCCCAAGGCTAGCACAATTTGGAGACCTATCACTAGTGCTTCGTACTCAACCATATTATTGGTGTATTCAAAATCAAGTTTGAAGGAGAGAAGAAGGGATTAACCATCAAAAGGAATGAGAATAACTCTATCAACCCCTCCTTTTTGGTACTTTGATCCATCAAAAAACATGGTCATTTAGTAGGTTATACCATCTTATTGAAAAAGAGTCATGATAGACTCATCTGAAAAGTCAAGAGGAGGTGGTGGGTTATTTGGTAAAGGAGCTTTGGCCAGTTGGTTGGCAATAACCTTCCCTTTAATCAAATTTTGTTGGAGGAATTCAAAGTCAAATTTAGCTAGGAGCATGAACCACTTAGCCATATGTTGATTTTGGTATGGTTTAGAGTGCATATACTTGAGTAGGTTGGTATTAGTTATGACATAGGTTTTATCATTAAGAAGGTAGTGGTAGAGTTTGGTGGCTACAAATGTAAATTCTAAGAAAATTTTATCAATATGTGTATACTAAGTTTCATATTATACAATCATGTAGCTAATGTAGTATATGGATTGCTCTTTATGTTGTTCATCTCGGTGAGCCAACATTACCCCTAGGGAATGGTTGGTGGTAGAGACATATAGGTAAAATGGGTAGTCATTCTTAGGAGGGGTGAGGATAGGTGGTGACAAAAGGTACTATTTGAGTGAATCAAAGGCCTTTTAAAAATCACTATTCCATTTGAAAGAGACATACTTATTTAGAAGGTGATGGAAAGTTTGACACCAATTTGAAAGTTGGGAAATGAAATGGTGAATGGATTGAAGTTTTCCCTATAGGTTACAGATTTGGTTAAGGTTGGTTAGAGAAGGCATGTCCAAAATTTCACTAAATTTAGAAGAGTCTACTCCAATTCCATGAAAAGAGACAATAAATCTAAGAATCTTTCCTAAAAGGACCCCAAAAATGTATTTTTTAGGATTAAGGTGAATATGGTAACAGATGAGGCATTCAAATATGATCATAAGAATAGTAAATTGATCTTTTTAGAGTTTGTATTTCTTGATAAGGTCATCCATATAGTATTATACAATATTATGGATGATATCATGGAAGATATAAGTCATGGCACATTAGTAGGTTGCCCCAACATTCTTTAACCTAAAAGGCATGACTCTAAAGTAAAAATTTCCCGAAGAGGTGATAAAGGTAGTTTTGTGCTAATATTTAGGAGCAATCAAGATCTGAATATAACCCAAACACCCATCCATGAGAGATAACATCTCATGGTTAGTTGTAAGATCAATAAACTAGTCAATGCTAGGTAGATAAAAGTCATCCTTGGGGTAGGTGAGCTTAAGGTCATGAAATTCCATACAAATACATAGACCCCCAATGACTTTGGTTATAGGTATGATATTTGAGACCCATTGGGGGTAGTTGATAGGTTGAATAAAGTTTACAGATAGGATATGTTGAAGCTCTTCTTTGATGAGAATGGCTATGTGAGGATGCATGCATCAAATTTTTTGTTTAATAGGCTTGGCATCATGATGAGTGGCTATGTTATGGGTAGCAATGGTGGGGTAAATCCCAAGCATATCACTATAAGACCAAGCGAATGCTATGTTACAGTCTTGGAGGAAAGAGAAGTCTCAAATTTCCTCAACATTTAGTGATTGGTCCAATTTAACAATACAGGGGTTGTCTAGAGTACCTAAATTGATATCCATGGTGGACTCATTTGACATGGTTGAGGCCTCAAGACGAAGGGGTTTATGCATAGAATAATCCCCCACACTGAGGTAGGTAATAATAGAATCATCATCTTGATGTTGGATGGTGTTGATGGTAGGAAAATCATTATCTACCATTTTAGGGTTTATGAGTGGAAGGACTTTGGTTTTTCCACCCTTTTGGTAGATGAGAGGGCCCAAAATAATGGTATTGACTAGAACAAAAATTTAGGGGGGATGATGTCAGGATCTTTAGGTGGGGAAAGTGGTTGGGTTGGTGAGGATGGGATATCTTCCTCTGTGGTGGCAATGGGTTTGGGTGAATTGGTGGGTTATTCAAGTGGTTCATACCTAAGGCCAAATGACTCATGAGGTTGTAAAGTTTTGATATTTGGTAACTCATGAGGCCCTTTTTCATAGTGACCAAGGCCAAATCATTTCCAAGCACATTTATGAAGATACAACTTAGCAAACTCTGGTTTGCTAATATAGGAAAAGTTAGAGGTAAATGGCTAGATGGATGAAATAGTGGTAAGGGATAGAAGTAGCCAATCAAGTCCCCCATAAATGAAATTTTTTTGATGGTTAGGGAGACAAAAGGGGATGATGGTTCTAATGTTAGGGTCATAGGAAGGGTCATGTCTGATATTCCCATATTCTTGGGGAGTAGAGGTGGAATCTAAGGCTAAGAGTCTATATTCCTCAAGGGAAATATGTTATAATTTGGTTGACATGGGGTACTCTATAGGAATATGGGAACAAGGGATAGATAAGCTAGTAAAAGCTTCATCAAAATTTGGTGTGGAAGTTTTATGGGTTTTGGTATAAGGGGTTATGTCATTAGCAGATGGCTATGAGGTGGATGGAGGAAGAAGGATGTCATTACATCGATATCTCATATTAAAAGATATGAAAGGATGAGGATCAGTCTGGATAGTCACAACTTTCCCTTCATGCTCAAATTTGACACATTGATGTAAGGTGGAAGGGACACAACTCATGGCATGCATCCAAGAGTGCCTGAGTAAAAAATTGTATTGGAATTATCCTTATACAACATAAAAAAATTAGGAATGGTTTGGGACCCTACAAAATTGTGGAGGACAATTGTGCCCAAGGTAATAGCTATTGTATCATTGAAAGAATGAAGGACCATTATGCTTTCAAACATAATGTTTATGGGTAAGTGTAGCTGATCATAGGTGTAGGAGGAGATAATATTGATGCTAGCTCCTACATCAATCATCAACATTTTGATGTAAGTTTGACTAATGTATGTCATAATAAAGAGGGGGTATCAGAATCCTCTAAATTAATATAAGGTATTTCTAAATCTTTGAAGGTGATAAGGTTGGAAGTTTGAAGGGCACCAATAAAGGTGGCTATAGGTTGAGGGTCATTGGGTTGGACATTGATGGATTTTAAGGCTTTTATGAGTGCTCGGTGGTGATGGGATAGGTAGATACTAACTCATATAAGCTCATTTTTACTAGATTTTGGTAAATCTTCTTGAGGATAGCTTTTGAGATGGATATTGAATATGAGTTAGGGTATGAAGGGTTAGATGGGGAGGCATCTAAAATAGACACCTTAGGTTTGTTTGAATATAGAGATGGTTTGGTATTATTTTCATGGGAGTTTGGGGAGGGATAAGTCCAAAGAATGGATGCCTTAGCCTTCCCTTTATCCTTCTATTAGACCCAAGATCAGGTAATCATGTGAATAGTGTAGATAAGGGGGTTTTCTAGATTGGGTTGTTACTTTGGTTCCTCCTCTTTAATTTTTGATGAGAATAAAAATTGGACAGGTTGAGTTGGTGGTTGGATTGGAAATGGGGATGAAGGAGGTTCATCTAATAATAGATCATCATCTTCAAATAGGCTATGAAAAAATGCTTAGAGAGATCTAAAGTTTTTTGTGTCTTGTCCTAGTGCCCTATGGTATGGACATATTAATTTATAATTGAGCCAAGAGGGTTTGATACGTGAAGGGTCAAAGGGTTTTATGGGTGGTAAGCTCAAGGAATAAGTATGCAATAACCACTGGAGAATGGTTAAGTAAGATTTAGCTAAAGGTGGTAAAGGTTCAGTGGTTTTTGTTTTCCGTGTTAAAGTATAAGGTTGTGTGGATGTAGGTTTAGTGGTAGGTGTCTTGGGTAAAGTGATATGCTTGGTTAATAGTTTTGGTCTAGGAAAGATGGTTGATGAGATGGAGGTAGAGGAGGGCAAGGTAGGTAATTTAAGAATTATCAGTGTAGTGAGGAAAGGTGTCGTAGAAAGCAATTATGAAGGTGTGACCAATAAAAGTGGTGGGGTTTTAGTAAAAATGATGTACTTAATGTTCAAGGTAGAGGGATGAGGACCCAAAATAGAGGACAAGGTTGAGGGAGGTAAAATTTTGGGTTTTGGGCCTTTTGGTGGTTTTACTTTTTTGGTTGTTTAAGTTGTTGATTTTGGAGGTGATTTCGTCACTTTAGTTATCTTGGTGGGTTTAGGTGTTTGAAGGACAATTAATTTAGATGAGTTTTTATTTGGTTGGGTGGAGGTTTTAGTTGGTTTAGAAGGGATAGGTTGGTTTGCCAAAGAAGGGGCTAGAAGTTCTATTTTGGTTCTCTTACCTTTGTCTTGACCTCTGATAGAAGGTTTCAAAACTAGAGGTTAAGTGGATGAAGTCATCTTCTCTTATAAGATAGCTTTTAAAGAGGGTGTGGATGGTTATACAATAGAGGTTTGGGTACGATGGCTTCATTTATTTGGGTGTTCAATGAAATAAAAGGTAGTTTTTTCTTCTATTAGGGGAATGGTGAAAGATGTGGTTAAGGTAATTTTTTCTTCAATAATGGGTTCATCAGTAACTACATTAATAGTATGTGCCTCATGAGATGGGTCTAGTTTATTTTCATGGTAATGGGTAGAAGGAACATGATTAGAAAAAGGCTTGTGGAATATATCAAGGGCCTGGTTCAGTGATGCATTGGGATTGTCCAACATAACCTCCCCCTTATCAATGAGGGATTGTACAATTTATATGAAGTTGTTGTACCTGTTGATGTCATGTCCTATGACTCGGTGAAAGGTGTAATGGTCATTCTCATTATACCAACTTTGTATGGTGCAAGAAGCATCAAACTATTGGGGTGGTTTAAATGGTGGAAGTTAGATGATATTGCATTTTAGAAACTTTTCCAAAATAAAAGGATAGGGCTCCCATAGTGGATTTAATTACTTATGATTATTCCAATTTTGGTTCCTTTGGTTTTTGTTTGAATAATTAGATGAGTTAGATGTTTGGTTCCTTCAGTTTTATTGGTTAGTATATGGTGGTGGTGTGGGTTTGAGGACAATGGAGTTGGCATTTGCTTTATTTTTAGTGTTGGGATTGGTTTGGTTATTTGGTTTGGAATAGAGGCGCTCATTGAGTTTGTAATTTGAGTTCTTGCTCTTCAAATTTAACCTTCCTTTATCAATGGCTATAATCTCTAGTTTGTGATCCATGGTAAAATCTTCATCAAATTTCTGAAATCTTTGGACACGTAATGTGGATGAAATATGTTTTGCACATGCCTAGGAGAAGATCACTATAAGCTCAAGTTCAGGAAATGAAAAGGAAATTTGGTTGATTAGTCTCCTCCACTGAGCCACAAAATCAGTAATAGATTCATCTTCATATTGTTGAATGGAGTAGAGGCCGATAATGGAAACTTTCTTGGATATATTGATCTAAAAGTGATCCAAGAAATTTTGGGCTAATTGGGTGAAAGAGAGGGTGGAATGTTTGGGTATGGAACTATACCAATCCAATGTTGGTCCAGATAATGGAATAGGAAAGGTATGAAGGAGAAGAGTGTCATCATGGGTAATAAAGTATCATGAATGCCTAAATGCTCTTAAATGTTGTTGAGGGTCTTTTTTACTATTAAACTTGGTAAATTTTGGAAGTTCTCATTAGGCCAAATAAGGTTTGATGGGGATCGAAGGGTAATAGGTTCATTACAAATTTGATCTTAAAATAAGAGATTATGGGCTTTAAAGATAGATGACTCAAGGGTAGTCATCTTATCCATGATCAACTTCATGAATTTTACTTGAGGTAGTTAGGATGGGTAGTTATATGGTATGGTTTTTGAGGTTGGGAAATGTGTGAATAGATAGTAATTGGTTGAGATGACTCCACATATTTTTATGTGGTCTTTGGAGGTTGAGTTGAAGATATATATTAGTATGTGGATGTTAATGGTTGGGTAAAGGTAGGTTATTGGATAGAATGCATATGCCCTTATGGGTTATGAAGATATCTAAAGGTTATGTGTTGGGTTAGAGTGGTGGTTGGGTTAGTGGCCAATGGAAGGGTGGTAAATATTGTGTTGATTGGTGGTAACATGGAGGGTATGGACACCAAAAGGCTTGGAAGTGGATTAGTGTTTGATAGATTGAAGGTAATTAGAAGAATATGGATAGAACTATAGGTAGGCACTCCTATTATGGGGGAGTGATTAGTAAGAGGTATAAGGGTAGTGGTAGTTTGGTTTGGTGCATTATTTTCAATGGAGTTATTGGTTGATGATAAAATTTGGGAAACTAAATGTTGATTATTTCTTATGGTATTGGAGGCATTCCTCGTGAGGTGGAGAGGCATGGCATAAGGTATATCAATGTGTGGGGTCAAAACTGAGATTTGGTAAGATGTGGTTCTTAGGTAGTGTTGTAAGGTTGCATGATTGTTGTTTAAGAAAGTATCAAAATATTAACCTCCTGGGACTACTTGAGTAGGATTTCCTAGAGAGTGAGGGTATTCTATGGGCTCAAAAATGTGTTCCATGGATGAAGAGGTGGAAGCTGGTGATGGTTTATTTTGTGATGAGTTTTGTTCCTTGAGGTCTTTTTATTGTTAATGAGTGAGAACCATACAAGAAAATAAAAAAGGGTGATAAATTTTCACACCTCAAACAAATATAAACCAAATAAAGACTCAAGGAAAAAAATGCATTCACTAATATTTGTCTAAATCCTAGGATTCTTTTTGATCTCTGTTTCTGCTTATGCCTTATAAAAGTGTGAAGAGTAAATTAGCTTGAATAGGTCCTAAAAAAGGTAGTCTATGTTTGGTTTCAAGTTATGTTTAGGCACTCAATAGAAGTTTATATTGGTCTGACTACATGTCTTGGTACTTGGGGATTTCTCCCCTCATGTCACAATCTTGTAGCTAGTGTGGGTGTTTATACTCAGACAGAGAACTGAGTTGGATATCCCCTTGGTGATTAAATCCAAGTAAAATAACTAGCAAAGGGTAAGGTGGTATGATAGTGATTATTACTATTTGGTCCTTTTCTCAATCGTGTTTTTATGTTTTTTTATTCAATTGGTTTTATTTTTTTAACATTTGTAGACTATGATTAATTCATAATGCCTTTAATTAAACTAGGTGAGCTAAAATCAAGCAAGCAACCAATAGATGCACTCAATTTTAACCAAAAAGAAATTGATTTATTTGAATTAAGAAAAGAACAAAAAAAATTCACCTAAAATCAACATTGAAATGAAATTATAATCTTAGGATGAATGTTCTTTTATTTCTTTTTAGAAATGCAATAAAATTTAATTTTCTAAAAAATGCAACTAATACTTTTTTTCCTTTTTTTTAAAATAAATAAGATTAATTTTATAATAATTCAACTAATTTAATTTCATTAATTCAATTATAAATGTCCTAAAACATCTAAGAACCCAATAAAACTCAAGGGTCCCACTGGGCATGCCAAAATGTTTCTGTCTAATTTTCACTTTTTTTTAAGTGTAAAAAGAAGAAACTAGTTAAGAAAGGTGTGTAGAAGAACACCTATTGGATGCATGGATGTTGAATATATAATTTGTGATAACTCATCTTTGTCTAGGGAATATTTACCTACAATAATAAATAACTAACACATAACTTTTTGGTTAGACAAGTAGTTGGGTTGATTTCCTAGCATGAGCTAGATACAAGAAGTGAAAGCTTTCTAGGAGGTTGTCAATCCACCTTATTTAAAAAACTTAAGTGGAAATGATAAAATAAATTAATTTACCTTAAATGAATATAAAAATAAAATAAAATACATTAAATTATATCAAATTAATAGAGAAAAATATGTGCTTTGTTAAGTTAACCAAAATGAAGCAACTAGTTTGATTATACTAATGCTGAAAATTGATTAAGGCAAGGTTGTGGTTCTTAGGTTCAGTAATTTGATAAGGTTCAAAATAATGGTTTGGTTTGTGTTGCTTTAGATAATAAAATGAGAGTGATGGAGGTTGAAAAATATAAAATATAAATTAACTAGAATAGAAAAAGGATGAGGGGGCAAAGAGGGTGAAGGTGGCAAAGGTACAAAGAGGGTAAATGGAATTACAATGGAAAAAGTGGTAAAGGTTGTCAATGGATTGTGATGGAAAGTGGATTAATGGTTAGATTTAAAGGTAATAAATAAATAACTTAAGTAAATAACTGAAAAAAACAAAACAAATAAGGTTACCTTGAGGCTTTTTGATGTGGTTGATGATGTGATGAAGGAATCCCATGGTAATTTCGATAGATATTTATTGATTTGAATTATTTTCCTCCAATATGTGGATGAAATAAAAATTGATGACCTCCTTCAAATAACTACAAAAATATTTTAATAACCAAATAATAACTTCTAATTTAACCTTGGGTGAAGGATAGGGGGTATTTATGGCATTTATTGTGAAGAATCATGCCAAAAGAGGGAATAGTAGAAGTATGGCACCATTTTCCATGTGGTGTATGAATGATTAAAAATATGAGGTTGGTAGGATTACCACCTTGATCATGAGTCTCACATTTGGGTTGGTTTTTATCTCACTTTACACATGAATCTAATTTTTAATGGGAACCATGCGCATGGGTCTAAATGAGGCCAAATATCTTTCATCACCCTTTCTTATCTTCATCCAAGCACTTAAAGATATGGCACAGAATATGTAGCACCATTTTACATGTGAGTGAATGAATGAGTCTAAATATGAAGGTGGTGGGATTCCCACCTTGATCATGGGTCTCCCATTTGGCTTAAAAAGTCAAAAATGGGTGCCCTTTGTTTTTTCCAAAGCACTAAAGACGTAGGTATCTCATTTTGAAGGCCACTTTCATGTGTAAAGGCAAAATACATGTTGAATGATAGCCCCTTAAGGGGTAATTCACCATATTTCAAGGGGGGACACTTATGATGCTTAAATAAGGTCATTAAGCACCTTTGGAAAGGGTTGAAGGTGGGTTATGATGTCCCACATCAAGCCACCTCACTTCTAAGCCATGTCACCTACCATATAACATCCCAAATTACTTTCCATGTCACTTACCATGTCATCATGAATATTGATAGTGGGTCTCATAGTGATTAGTGTAGTGAATAGTACTTTCAAATAATATTTTTGAATAGTATTATGTGAATAGGAGAATAGTGATTTGGTTAGGTTAAGATGGGTTAGTTAAGGTTTAAAAAGGTTTAGGGGGTATTTAGAGGGTCTTGACACATTTAGTCATTGAAAACTATAAGTGTGCAATTTTCTAGTGTCTACAGTATGATTCATTTATTTCTTCTACACGGATAAAATATTTCATATCATAATCCATATGATTTACTAGTATGGTAATAGAGATATTTTCATTCTAAAAAATGTCCTATAATCTTTAACCAATTTTGCACTTCAATATATTTACATGGAGCAAGAACTATAGCTTGGTTCCAATACTCAACAGTTTGATTGAACCAAGCCTCCATAATTTTAGGATCTCCTTATCAAATGGTCTATTTTCCTTGGTCGAGATAGGTCAACATGGAGACGTTTTCCTCCCTTAGAACCATACTTGAGTGTTTCCTACCTCATATAGCTCAATTCACTATTATTATTTAGTTATTTACCCAAACTTATAAAATAGAAGAGAATTCATTAGGAATAGGTTCAGGTTAACTGAAAGAATAGAAAGGGTCAATGACATGAGTTTCAAACTTCAATTTCAATAAATGAAAAAGGTTTTATCTTTTATCCCACCCTCATAAAGATGAAGTATAGAAAAAAAAAGATATACTTTAGATTATTTGAATAGAAGTCTTTTTAAGGGGTAACTATCTATGTTTTATACAAAACTTTTAAATAGTACTTTTCATTTGCAACTGGTAGAAGAGTATGTCACATCTTTAAAATCTAATCCTACACCACTGCTCAATAGCCTAGTAAATCAACTCTAATACAAAAGTTGATTTCTTATTTTTTTCAATGAGCAAATATGATCATATCAACCAAAACTTTCAATAATTATTCTATATGGTGCTTTCGCCATCAATTGAATGGTTTTTTTAATCCATAGAATATCCAGGCTCTATTTATCCTTTCATATTTGGGCTCCTCTAAGGGATTTTTTTTACTACAGCTGATAAAAATTGTCACTTTGGATGGCATTTATGTAAAAATCCTATTATTTTGTCCTTCTTCATAGTTATAAATGAATTCATTCTATAGTACAAATAGCCACATGTAATGACAAATTAGGGTCATGTTATTAAGAGATTGTGGTAAAGATGGGTTTCATTCTAATTCGTAGAAATAATATTCCAAAGCCTTAGTATGTTCCCCATTACTTGTGTGGATAAGACCTATATTATTTACTATATAACTTTGATCATAAGGGTCAATTTTTGGGTGCATGGCTTCATAATAATTTTGTAAAGCTTCTATATATTCCCCTTCAAATTGAGCTGACATTCATTCTAGTCATTCATTAAATTGAAATTATCTTTGTTACAAAATTGTACATGAGATTTTCACCTCATACAGATCCTCATTTTATTTTATATAATAAGGGAAGCAATCCATTGAATTTTAAAGAGAGACTTATCCACATTATTAATAATTAATAGGAGCTAGTGTATTTTTGATGAATCTCTATCCATCCTTCGTACAAAGATTCCTTTTTTTGAATAACAAGGATTTTAGCTTATCACAAAAAATAGAACCTTCATCAATTTTTTTGTCCTTAATACACCATATTTTAAGGGGATTTTTCACTTTAATAATCTTTGATGGTTGTATCAGTATCCAAAGAACAAATGAGATGGATGTTGTTTCCCTAATCATTCTCATTATCACTTCATAAAAAGGTCATATATATGATAATGAAGTGTTTATGTTGTCAATTTACACACTTAGTGATTTTTAATTTCCCCTATGTGTGCCTATCAAATAGGTTTGAACATTAACACCTATTACTTACATATGTGTAACCTTTCACTTGATACTATAATTCAAAAGATCAAAGCATCTAAGGCTACATAAATTGGGGATACATGATAGAAATAATTATTCTATTTATGAAACTCAATTTTACTAAGTGTAAGTTTTCTTTAGCTCAATATCCTACCATTCCCTGAAATGAGAAAAATAGAAAGAGAAAAATATCAAATCACACCATCTCTGTAATAGGTAAATGCCTCTTTCTCCCCTAAATCTATTGGGATTATTTTCAATAAGATATCTGCTACAATTGTGAAGGTCTTATCGATAAAATTATCATTTCTCTGATATCTAGGCATGATCAATTAGGGATTTGATAATTTCCATCATTCCCCATATGAAAATGATCCCATGAACAAAATGATTTTGATGATGCATAATAGCATAATAAATGGGTTTCCTTTTGATCATAAATATGTGAAAATTCTAATCTAAGTGACTATTCTAAATAAAAATAGATATATAATATTTGAAATGGGTGTTCATTAATTTAACTGATAAACAAAAGAAGAAAATTAAATTTATTACAAATTAAATACTTTACAAACTCAATAATTAAGTCCAAACTTATTTTCTCATGATCTGAATGAGCAAACAAGTGAAGTGAAAGGATCATTTCATAATGAGAACTAAATGATCATTGTGTGCATACCAATATTAACATACATAATAGAAATAGATAAAAATATCATCATAATGATATAATTTATACTACGAATCCTTGTTAAAGAACTATTAATAATACTTTACAATCATTATGTATATTATGATCATGAAATTAAATGGATTAATAGATCTATCTCAATTTCATGATTGGATTGGGTAACTCGAATAAGATGAGATTAGTAGATTGAGAAAGATTCTAATTTTTTAAAATAGGAAGAAAATAAGAAGTGTGGTAAAATATTCTTTTGTCTTTAAGGGGGATTAAATAAGTTAAGTACTTTACTTCTACAAAAGGACGTTCTCGTATCTAAACAAGAATAATTTTTAACTTACTATCCACTAATCTAATTTTCATTTTCTGGATTTAAATGGAGAGATTGCATAGGAAATATGGCTGAGAGGTTCAAGGCATAGCATTGGAACTGCTATGTAGGTGTTTGTTTACCAGAAGTTCAAATCCCTCTCTTTTTGTATATTCACCTTATTTTTTTTATCAATCTATTGAATTCCATCCCAATAGGATGATCTCATCATCCCACAACCTCATTGTTATTTTGTGATAGAGGAAATGAAATGAGGAAAATGAACATTGGTATGGGAAAGGAAAATAACTAACATTAAAATTGGAAAAAATAGACAGTAAATATGTTAATATTTATTAATATTGTAATGTAATGTACAGAGGAACATATGTTAAATAATCCCTCCTTTTTATTCTCAATTTGAACACAAATATCTATCATAGAGAGTATATATGGGTTATTATGCCCAATTCAAAATTAGTGTATTGTAATGGTTCACCATGACTTCTTTTTATGAAATAGTCACTAACTGCTCATCTCTTTTGTATTAATGATATAACCTAAGAGTGTTAGTTTACATATAAATACCCCTTAGGCTTACTTATGAATGATGTGTGTGTACGGGGTGGGGGGGTGTGGGTGTGGGTGTAGACAAACATAGAGAGTGTTATTTAAATATATTTATAATCTTTTCAAATGAAATGAGTGGAATCACTACCTTTATCTATGGAGTCTATTGTGTTAATCTATTTCCATGGTATTAATTATAAGAAAGTGGAATGTGTAGAAGGAGTAAAATGGTTAAATATAAAATGATGACTGTAGTAATAATGATAATATAACTAACTCAAGTTCTTGAATTTAAATAGAGTTAATTCTATCCACCACTGCATGAAATAATCCATGGGAACTAGTCTTGACTATGTGCTTTAGGTGAGTGTGTAAGGACACTACTTGCATGATATGTCAGCATTATAACTCATTAATTTCTTATTTTATTTTAGGCACTCAACTATTATTTAGTTGATAAAAACTAAATATAAATAACCCAACACCTATACATATCATATCTTTCTATGTATCATTTCATAAGCTAAGAATTGTTTCTTCTTTGTGATTATGCAAACATAATACTATTTCTATATTTAGTATTTTCATTATTTAACACTAAAATTTAACATCATAAACTATATTATTAAATTTTATTTATTTTAGTAATATGTTATCTCACTTTTGATTATCATATTCCTATTAACTCAAAATTCCAAAAAGGGTTAAACATTTGGTGAAACCAACCTTTGAGTCTTCCTAGCTGATGTTTATTTTGATCCTTGTCCTAATTTTTTTACTTTTTGCTTGTCTATCCATAATAATATGAATGGTTTTTATGAATATATTACAAAAAATATTTTTATTATCAGCCAATATTCCTTAATAAAAAATGTGGCCCAATCCAATCAAATAATAAAACAAAAGCAATCCTATTAGGCCTAATAGAACAAGATTCTATTAGGCCTCTTATTTATCTAAATGGAGATAATTACCATCCCTTTAACTAGATCCATGGTCCCACAATTAAAAATGATGAGTTTTACACCTGTATAGCTTCAATGAAAGATGATAAATTGATTTCTCCTATACCAACCATAAAACAACTAGCCATGACTCCAACTAATCTTTAAAATTTTGATTGTGCTAGCTTCCCAAATATTCAAGAAGTGTAATCATGGCTTATCTAGAAAAAAACAATGATATAAAATTACCA
The DNA here is from genome assembly GCA_037957365.1 of Torreya grandis. Classification (NCBI taxonomy): domain Eukaryota; kingdom Viridiplantae; phylum Streptophyta; class Pinopsida; order Cupressales; family Taxaceae; genus Torreya; species Torreya grandis. The sequence continues at coordinate 1,223,080 of JARHVA010004296.1, forward strand.
AAGGTTTAAAAAAAATAAAATGATATACCATTACCAAAGGTTCTAATGTTTTGAAATGAGATACAATTACCAAAGGTTCTAAGGTTTCCAACTAAGATACCATTACCACAAGGTCCAAAGTTTTCAAATTACATACCATTACAAACTATAATCACCTAAAAGAGGCATTTAAATGCTAATATTTCTATTTGATACTACATATCCTTGGGCTATCCCTAGACCTATCCTAGAACCTATTTTCACACTTATCCATCCTTTATGTGGGCAACAAGTAACCCCAATCATCCCTCCCAGACCTTCAATCTTGAATCTTGGCCCTTCATGCCTAGTTTTATACCACTTGGAACCTAATTCCATAATAATGAAAACATAACCACATGGTGATAGTGTCCCAATAATGGTGCTAATGTCCTTTCTCTCATTTTTTCACAACCCCATAGGGTCAACCTAGACCTTTTTTAGCACCTGTACAAGCATCAGAACAATGTATATATAGGAATTTTATCCCTCTAACCACTAGATGGAAATAAAATGAAAAATACATATGAAAACTTAGAACAAGTTGTGCACAATTAAGGTTATCAATAATATTTTCCCTACTTTTGCATACTACCATCTACAATAGTCTTAATCTTAGATTACCTAGATTTCTAGTCTCAATCACATTCAAAGCACTCAAGTGAACTATCATGCTATATTCACTTGTATTTGAACCAAAACTTAGGTGGGGATAACTACATTTAGATTGATCCCTCTTCAGATTATTGGTATGTATGCAACTCTCATCATAGTAGGGTGTTGAAGATGTCCAACCTACCACACTAACCAACACACTTTTTAGCTTGTATCAACTAGATGCCCTATAACATGGAGGATTAGGATTCATTAAAATATTTAATTAAAATAGGTAATATAAATGTTTTTATAACTTGTGCATGTAGGAACAAACCTCACAAATCTAGACACACGTGAACCCAGAAGCTCAGGATAATCCTATATAGAGAACACTACCACCAAAATAGGGACACTAGCACCACATATCTAATAATTGTGCTATTATCCAATTAGGGTGATACTATCCAAGATGGGTTTTGACACCAAGATCTTATTTGAGACATTCATACAAGCTTCTTCATCATTTTCTACCCTTTATATGAACTACCTTAGTCATTTTCCAGCTAAGTTCCTACTTGAATTATCTACTACTATTTTTATAAGGGTCAAAGTTAGTCAATTCTATAAGAAAGGAATGGTTTTATTTATTACATATTACCATCATGATTTAGTGTACTTATCTCTTTAAAAAACACATGATTTATACTCATTAAGTCCTAAAAGTTTAAAACATTTGATGAACATGACTTACTTCAAATATTGCACAAAACCTAGACCTAGATAACCCTAGGGTTTATATTTTTAGCATTTAGATCCATACATTTTCTGGTTTTGTTTTATATAATCATGATAATAATGATAGAATAAGTGTATCACTTTTTGTTTCAAATTTTAATAATTTCATTTTCATGTTTGTTCCCTTTAATTCAAAATGAACTCAGATAAGACATAAAAACATGTATACATGATTCTTTATATCAATTAAAATTCTTTTCATGTTTTAGTATTTCTTTAGAATGCTATCTTTTTATTTTATAGAATTAAATTAATACACAAATATTTAAACACATAGAGAATGCATTACTAGGATAATAACTTCACTAACTAAAATTAACATGTCTCCTTAAAATGACTTTTTCTTTTTTGTTCACTTTGATTCATTACCTATCACTCCTATACATAAGGGGACATCATTGGTCTCACTTAACCCTACTAATTCTTGATCACCCATATCTATCCACCATCTTACCTATAATACTAGCTCTACACTCCTAGTATAACCTATGATCCAAGTTATAATGTCTACATGTGGTCCCAAATATTGGCACATTAACAACACCCATATATATAGCTTTGTTGACCATATTAGTGTTTCTCCAACTATAGTTTCCATTTTAGATCTCCTATAATATTTTAACACATACAAAGACATTTTTCATGTTACATTCAGTGATACTCAATTTCCTCAAACATCTGAGCTAGCTTATGTTTCTTCAATTATTAATAATTATGAAATGGACCAAATAGCATATTTCCTTTGAAATGGAAGATCTCCCACCTCATCACATCATAAATTTACACTTACCTCTCTACATTTCATTATAAACTAATGATGTAGGTATCAAATGGGTTTTAGTCAACACTATATTAGGATTAAACATTTGAAATAGTTATTATCTTTGATTTCTTAATATACATGCTAAGTATTTGGATCCTTATGATATGAATATCCAAGGGTTTGATAATATTGATGCAAATTATTGGATCAAATAACAATAAACCTTACATTGGGGCATAACACTACCTACAACTTGAAAAGTTATGCCTAATGATCTTAATTACAATATCTTACTTGTAAGACCATGGATTCATAATATAAATGTAGTTTCATCTAGTTTACATGCTTGTTTAAATTTAAACTATAGATTTCATATCTATACTTGTCCTATGGATAAAGAACCATTAAAATATTGTCAACATATAGAGCCTTCACATAATTATATTCCTTGCATAGATTTTTATACAACACCACTCCAGTTTACTATTCATAGCATACATACCGCTCCTCTAAATAGTTCTATAGAATATGATAATAAGTTCAATTCTCATTTTACATCAAGATACTTTACAAAAATGGGTTACATAGAGAAATTCCTTGGAAAACATGAGTAGGGAATCCTTAGTCCCATTGAAGCATATGATCAATAAGGTATAAAAAGACTTAGATATAAAAATATCACATCTGATGCCAAGTCCTCTCACCATATTTCTCAACATATTATGATTTTTCTACCTATTATATGGTTAAATGATAAGATAAACCATGTTTATATACTCATAGTTGTTTAACATGATCTTATTGATGATATAGATTCTTTATATCTACCTACTTTTGATGAATTCACTAATGATGAGGATTTATTATAATTCCTAAGGGCATATGAGGATATCCTTTCCTTTTTTCATAAGAATAGATTTCCTCGTTCCACAAATACTAAGGCATACTTTGGTGAGCATTCAGATGATATTTTACCTAAATTAGATGATACTATCCTTATATCACCATACACTATTTATCGATCTATGTTCCTTAATAAAGATATAGTCAACTTTAATTATGTCATAAATAGTGATCTTCATATCATACTATTGGTTATTTCCTTACATAAAGAATAACATACATAAATTCATTATATTTTAAAATATTTTCCTAAATTATTCACTTGGGCTTATTCTGATATGCCCAACATTGATTCCTCAATCATAGTACATAGGATTAAACTTTATCCTGATATCAAGCCAATTAAACAAAAAATATATAAAACTTCACCTCAAAGTTGTTCTTTTGGTCAAGTATGAGATCCAATAGATCTTGGATGTTGGTTTCATTAGACCGGTTACTCATCCCCAATGGGTTACTAATATTTTCCCTATTATAAAACTTAATGGCTAAATTAGATATTGTTGTGATTATAGAGTCGTAAACAAATCATGTCCTAAGGATGACTTTCCTCAACCTAAAATCTATATGATAGATGAATTTATAATAAGATATAAAATTCTATCCTTTATGGATGGGTTTTTTGGTTATAATAAAATTAAGATCATTGATGAAAATCAAGAAAAAACTTATTTTACAACACCATGGGGCAATCTCTGCTACATATTCATGCCCTTTGGATTAAAAAATATAGGTGTAACATACCATCTAATAATGATACATATATATCATGATCTCATTCATAAAATATTAGAATATTATGTTGATTATTTGATTAAAAAATCAAACTAAATACAAAACCATACAATATATTTATGATACATTTTAAGAGACTAATAAAATACAATATACTACTTAATCCCAATAAATGCATCTTTGGGGTTTCATCGGGTAAAATTTTGAGATTATAATATCCTAATGCAACATCGAGGTTGACCCCAAGGAATTTAGATTGATAATGAACATGACTCCACCTACTAATTTAAAAACAACTTATCTCCCTCCAAGCCAAGATTTAGGTAATATACCACTTTGTGGCACAACTCATAAATAAGACTCGATCATTCACTAGATTACTCAAAAAGGATATAGAATTTGAATGGTAAATCACAAGTCAAGAAATGTTTGACACACTCGAATATCACCTAATGAACCCACCTATCCTTATACCACTAACAGCTAATAATCCACTTATACCTTACATTTCAGTGATAGATCATGCACTTGGTGCACTCCTAACACAACACGATGATAAAAATAACAAGTGGTCCATTTAATACATCAATAATACACTTGTTGATTATGAATTAGATTATCTAAAAATAGAAAAATATTTTTTGGCACTTGAATTTTTTACTCAGAAGATCTGGTACTATATGATTAATAATGAGACACAAATCATTAAAAAAATTAATCCTTTAAAGCTCCTCATGTCAAAACCACATCTCTCAGGCCACATTACAAAATGGCTTATGTTACTCACATAATTTTACCTCAAGATCATCTTATAAAAATTAGTAAAATACTAGATAATTGTAGATCAATTGGTAGAAACCCCCATTACTAGATATTAATCCTATTAATGATAATTTTCGAGGTTAATTTTTGAGATCCCATTTTGACATCACACCCTATTATATATTTTTTTACATTTTTTGTGGACTTTAAGGATATATGTTATACTATTTGTATGCATAAGGGGCTCACACTTTATATTTTGCTGACATCATGGACATTAATTAATACTTTGGTAGATGTCATTATATTAATGGTTATTTATGAGTGGATATACCTTGTTATCGATATGTTTATACTAAATATCATGATGTTATATTTTTTTAATTTATAGTTGATTATGTTTAACTAACCTTGATATATTATTGTCTTTCAAAGTTTTATAATGATAGTTACATTAGTTAATATTAGTCTAGATATAAATTAATTTTCCCGTGGATGTATTTGATGTTGGCATTGAGTGTGTAGTTACAAGAGGTGAAAGATAGGTTTATGAGGGACTCAAGAATGCATTGAGAAGTCATATGCACATTTAAAATCATATTAAACTTTTAATCTCATACCCTCCTTTTTTTTTCAAATTTTTAATTGTATTATTTGTGTCTTTTAAATTCTTCTCTTTATTATTTTAAATCTTGGTGTCATGACTTAAACCTCACTTATAATTTTAATTATCTTAAACTTATGTTAACCCTCAATGAGGTTAATTACATTTTTCAAGGGTTGGGTTGACCCACAAAAATCAACCCATGTATTCAAACTTCGATTTGTCCTTGCAACCCCTTTTTAGATTGAGTAATTGACAAGTAAAGCTTCTCTTACTAGTCATTTTTAGACCCATACATATACCCATTAGGTAGGTAGGGTTTTAAAGGATATTTGACAAATTTTTAGTCATAGAAATGCCTTATTTATGGCCTAGGTTTTTATTCCACAAGTAGACTTCTATTTTTGAACAAAAATAGTTGTGTTATGTTTTTAAGTGTAAGGAACACACATGTGAGTGTGTAAGGGCATTTAAGAGAATTGTAAGAGAAATTTATGGAGGGAAGTCATATACTTGGGAAGAGGATGGTCATGTGGTACCCTCATATTGGTCTTTATTTTTGGTTGTCTTCTTATTTTAAAAATCTTCTTTTGGTATTTTTGGGTTCATGATTTTTGGATGGTTGAAGAGCTTGGGTGCTTGGAGAGAGACATTTAGAAGTGTCAAGCGGAGCTTTTTATTGAGGTAGGATTTGTTCATTCATTATTTTTTTGTTATGCTTGAATTATTTCTCTTCTCTTTCCTTTACTGAATAAATCTCTTCTAAAATAAAATAAATGGATGTTTTTGCTATATTGGAGGCCTTGTTATTGTATTCCCTTTAAGATTTTCACTTATGTTTTGTTTCCATGTTATCTCTTTATTTTTATTTTCCTTATTTTTTAATTAAATGTTGGGTATGGTATTTTTGATCACCTCTATGTCACCCATGCGGGGATGGGCATAAGTGCATGTATTTGGGGAATGCGAGTGGAGCTCTTTCTTATGTCTTGTTGTAAAATCCCACTCTTGCCTTAGAGGCATGCACTTGCTTATGAGTAGTGGAACATTTTTATAAGGTTTAAAATCAACTATCCTTTATGAGATATGGGAGGTATATGGAGGGTTATGGAAGGCCTAAGGAGGTAAATTATTACTTGATAATCACTATTTTATTGGCTTTGGAAGCCTTGACTTTGTTGACAAACTTATATGACAATGAAAGCAAGATCTCACTTCTCTTCCCTTTAGTGAATTCCTTTATGGCTTCCTTGTTCCTTGTGTTTTCTTTATGAACACATTTTTATTTTTTTCTCTTTATGATTGATACTAAACCATTGCACTTTTAATCTTATTTCTTGTGCATATGAGTTTTAGGCATGCCTCTTTCCCTTGGGCTTGGGGGAGGTTATGCATGAACCTCACTTGGTGAGGTTTTCATGTAATGATGTCTAGAGGATGGGTGGTTAATTACCTTCCTTTGGAATATTTTGATGTTTCCTTGGAGTATTATTAGAGCTTGACACTTGTGTATAGGTTTTGGAGCTTGGAGCTTGTTGTGGAAATGATGGTTGTTCTCTTATGTTTTTTGAGAATCCCAAATCTTTCATGTTTTTGAAGAGTTTCTAATCCATTATGAATTATTATTTTGAGGAATGATATTTTTGATAAAATCTTGTTAAATATGTATCCTTGGACACCTATTTCATGTACTTTTATAATGAGATGTATTCCTTTATGGCTACCTTGTTCCTTGTGTTTTCTT